>JALLAW010000079.1:0-20621 GCA_036939535.1 Cyclotella kingstonii | reverse complement strand
CACACACACACACACACACACACACACACACACACACACACACACACACACACAGTTATTACATTAATAAAGTTAGATTATAGTATAAGTATGTAGACAAATCATTCAGTTGTCAGCTGGAATGACATCATGTCATCTGCGTGCAGTTAGAGAGTGATGACACTCTCTTAAGAAACCCAAAGGTATATGGCATGAACGTAATGGCACTGAATACACCCAACTACAAAATAAACTGGATAATCACCAACTACAGAAAGGACACAGAGCCATAAAGGCTGCATGAAATTCA
Organism: Cyclotella kingstonii; assembly: GCA_036939535.1. Taxonomy (NCBI): domain Eukaryota; phylum Bacillariophyta; class Thalassiosirophyceae; order Thalassiosirales; family Thalassiosiraceae; genus Cyclotella; species Cyclotella kingstonii. The sequence goes on along the minus strand of JALLAW010000079.1, from coordinate 20,332 downwards.
ACTGAAAGTGTAGGGAGAAATCGAGCCTCCATAGGGAAATACAGCCTTGAGAAAAGAAAGAAAGGGGAAGAAGTCTCTGTAGACAAATAAACCTTGCAATTAATCGAAACAGGCAAGGGGCAAGTAACTATTTTTTTCTAGGGAAACCTTGATGATGGACAAAATACATGCCTTTTGGATATGAAAAAATGACAGAGTATAGAATACGAATACAAGAAAGCTAGTAATTAGATTAGGAATTAAGATGCAATGTAGAGATATCAGAGAAAAATAGCGGTAGGTCACTAAATTGCAGCGAGCTCAAATGTAGGCTTTCCATTTGAAGTCTAGTGTGTAATGGAAGAAGAAAGTGTCAACTGAAGTAATAGCATTTGTAAATCTGCTGGAATACTGCATCCCTATCCATTGCAGCTATCCTGTCATGAGTAACAATGGTAATGTCAAAAGAAGCATGAAGATAGATGTCATGGTGAACCAAATACTGCCATTTTTTTGTAGGGAATAAGGTCTTGTGATTTGGTGTAGGATTCAGATGAACTTGTGGGACGTATCGAATTGGTTCTGGTTGTTGTAGATTGCGCTCAATATCTATAATATATTGACATATCAGATAAAAACTTTTGTTTACCGCATTGTATCGCTTTGTCAGATGGGTGAGAAATGTAGTAATCAATTAAAAACATTCATCTGGAGAAAAGATGGCCACAAATGAGTGGATTCAAAGAATTTGATGTGAACCAAATGTCATTCACGTGTTGGTGGAAAACAAATGAGATCTGCAACTCAGTGGCTAAAACGGAAGAGAAGGTAGAGGTCCAGTAAAGAGAGATCATATGAGTCATTTCCAAGGTACAGATCATGTGGGGTACGCTCGACCAAATCTAAGCACAGAAAAGGGTTAATTTTTTTATTGCTCAATGAGTAAAGACCAATAAATGATAGATTCTGAGCCATGATAAAATGACTGTTTTTCCTGTTTTCTTAAATTGTTGACTTGATTCAAAGCCTGTAATGCCAGCTTGAAGGTAAGGAAAAGTTTTGATCCGCTTGCCTATGTGACTATAAAGAGTATTAGGGCCATCAAATGGCTGAAATGATATCAATTTGGCTTGAAATAATGAGAGATGGGATGAATGCTTCTTGTCAAATTTCTTTTGTTGAACTAAATTTCGCATCAAGTAGAGACATCCTGGAGTTTTGCTACTAAACCTCATGAGCCAGTAAAATCATGAAATATTTCTCCAACAATATCTTTATTGCTTCGAACTTGGCTGCCCTCAGAGCAAAGTGATGTAGACGTTTAAATTGATGAATTACTGATGCTAAGCAAGCAGATTGTCAACCAAATTGAAAGAAACTCCTCTGCGTGCTAGTATTTAATAGGTGAATTCCTTGTACAATGTGTAACAGAGAAAGAAGAAGAATTAAGGGTAATACAATTATTGATGGGAAAATCAATAGAGAATTCGCGCCAAACAGTGACCAGTGAGCGAGAGGTATCTGTACCAGGTACTGGACAAGAATTCCATGTGCATATCAAGAGCATTACACTCTGTCAAAACTCAACAGAGTGACATTAATTTGTCATGATCTTGAGGCTTTTTAGTTGCTATATCAAATAACACATTACACCAACAGATTATGATTATCTCCTGACAAAAAATGGCGGTAACATGTAGAGTGAGAAAGGCTGCACGACATTCAGCAAAGAATTTACTGTCTCTATCAAGTACAACTGTATGATACATTTCAAGTTGAACATGATAACAGAAGCAAAAGTAATGGCAAAAAAGCTTTTGTGATAGGCTCAATCATTGAAAAACCAGTCATGGTGCAGCAAGCAATGAGATAAATTAAGGCTCTTTGGAAGTCTGTATGCGCTCCAGTGACAAAAGCATTAATGTATAACACTAAAAATGACACCTGAATTGGAAAGCCATCGAACAACTCGTTAGATTTAGATATCACTGCACTTTCCAAAGCACATCCTGGGCATTCTTTACACATTCTGTACACATTTCTCCAGAAATCACATACAAATGTGATAAAGAGTACTGTAATGATCAAGATGGCCAACGACAAGATTGGCATCAAAAGCAATGAAAATAATATGCTACATAGATAAGAAACAATCTGTAGCCATAAGTATGAGGAACTGAAACCATTTATTCGTTCTTTGAAGCCAAGAATGCCATAGTCTAACATTATATGTTGCTGCCAAAGGAGTGGATGGTAGGATGTGTGAAGTTTGTTCAATGAATCTTCATGTAGTGGTCCCGTGTTTGATAATAGGTCATCTTTGGCGTGTGACAATGTTGATTCACGTTGTAAGGTATGTTAATAAAAAGACAGATGTTTTGGAGTAGGAGTGGGAGGCGTAATGATTGAAATTTTTAAAGTCTTTGGTAGCATTATGATGCATGCCAATGAAGACTGTGCATGAGTCATCACTAGAGTGACCACATTAAGGAAATGAAATGGTTTCTTCACAACAGTGCAATCCACATTTGGTTAGTTCAGAACGAAGTGTGTGGCTCCAGTTTTACCTTCATCATTCTGAAGAAACGCATCCACTATCCATATGGAAAGTATGGTGCTGAAATGCCAAACAACACCAGGTTATAGATTCGAAAATGTTTGATGTAACACTGCAGTGGGCAGATGATGTGAATGAATGAGATACCCATGTATCAAGGTAGTGTTTCTGCAGAAGAGAATAAATTTAATCACCCAAGGCCAGTGGATACGTGCAAATTTGTGACCTTTCTTATAGTGCTACGCCAGAAACGGATTGTTCCTATGCCCACGAGACTTCAAATAGGAATTTAAGTCTTTCTATAACGGAAGCACCATAAACAGCTCAATCAAACTTTGCAATTTGATAAGCTAATACAGGAAAGAATACTTGTACAGTTGAGATTCAGGGATGGAATGAATGGTAGTCTCTGTATCGGAAATGGTTGCAAAAGAACCAGGCTGAGAGGACAAATCCTGATGATTAGATGTATAAGTAGAGCGCACAAAACGTTATTGTGTGGTAATTTTTTTCTTAGTATAGTATGATTGCATTTGCAAAGACTTTGGTGTATTCATTATCAGCATCATCAGTAGACAAATGATTTTGCGGTAAAAATTTCTTGGTCAGTGGGAGATGGTGTGACATCGTCTTTGGTTGGCGGTGAAATGATGCAAGGACCACGATGTTTTGGGAGATTTTCAGTATGCATTGAAAGCTGGGAGTATGATGGATGCTTCTTCTTGAAGGAATGCATCAAAGGCAAGTAGTCATGAAATAAGGGGTGTAAGCATATTTTCTCACCAAGACAGACCAATAATCTGTGCCCACCAAATATAAATCAATGCAATGCACTAAATCTATAATAGTGTCTTCAGTAGCAGTAATATTGTAGGATTGCCACCATCACAAGATAACATGAATATGATAGTGTATCAATCTGTAACCCATACACATTACTGACCATTCAACTTATGACGGCACTTATTGATGGCCCATTCACTGCTAAATCTTCATCAAGATGAGAATGATACCATGATTCATTCTCTTAGCATTGTAGACCACCAAATGCAACAGGGCGTTAAGTTGCAGGTAAATGTTTGGTCATGAAAGAAAATCCTTCACCTTGATAAAACTTCATTATAGCGGCCATGCAAGCTGTTTCATCAGCAGCTGGCTGGCTTCCCACATACTTAAAACCTTTGAGAGAGAAATCAGGGCAAAGGCCTGTCTTTTTTCTATGATCAAAGCGCATAAGGCATGGGTCGGACAATATTGCCTGTTTTATGCCATCAAAAGAAACCTGAGCTGATGTGGTCCAATATTCTGCAAGTGATTATATTTTCTCATGTGAGATAAGCAGTCGCAGAGGTGAGACTCGCATTTTGAAGTCAGAGATGAATGTGAAATGCAGCAAAGCCAGATAATTTTGCAATGTCACCAACAATTTGGGATTCAAGCCATGTGCGTAGAAATTCATATGTGGGCTGTGCACATTTATTGCCATTACATCAAACATCCAACAAAATCAAACCTTTGTGGAAAAATGTGGCTTTTATCTAAGTTTAGATAAAAGTATATGCATGACACAGAGTCGAGATTCCATGTACCACGGTGAAGTCGTAAAGGTATGGGCCCAATTAAAAATGCCATCCAAAACGATATTATTGTTGATATCTTCATCAGCAACGATTCCATAAGATGGAGCAAAATGTTTCCAAATAACAGCACATTATGGACATATGAAGCAAATGTTGTAGAACTAATGCAAGGCCTACATGCCATGACCTGGTATGTCCATTTAATCGCATCAGAACCCTAAAATGATAGTTTTTTTGACATTTTTTAAAAACCGCAAGTGTATGATTTCCCATTGAGGTAACAAATAACCAATAAAAAGAGGAGTTCCCAAAAGGGATGTTGACAACAGTTTTTAGGTAGGCTATGACTTTGGTGACCTGATTAGTAGAATATAATTGTCACAGAAACACTAAACCTAGTACTTGATATCCATGAAATGCGATTTTGGAGCAAGAAGGACTTTAAATAACTACCTTCTATTATGAAATTGGATACTATTGTTGACTTTCTCTAGTGCGGCAATGCACTTCTGCATGATGGAAGTTTCCATGGGTCCTTAGTATATCTTTATAGCATCAATTGCTGCAGCATAATTTTTGTCAATGACTTGTTACATGGAGTACACCACGGGTGTAAAAGCAGACCAGTATTTCTGCATTTGGGAATAGGCTTGTTCACGACAAAAGGCACCATGGCCAGAAAGTGGCGATGCCTTTCATAAAACTAGGCCATAAATAATAGTATTATTCCCTAAATCGAAGCACTCATCCACTTCTTCTATGTCAGAAGGCGAATGTATTAGTTTCTGTAACACTGTACCACAGTCAATGCCATGCCGTAGGATATCATAGTCATGTGATTCATCAGGAAAGCCTCTGTCATCCTGAAAAACTTTCTAAATCTTCTGTCACATTTTTGCTTTTCCACTACACAAATCAGTTTGGGCTGAACATAATCAGAATTATTCATCCAATCCTTGCCACTGCATATGACTGAAGTCTAAACTGACAAATAATCTGTGCATCAAAGGTTTAGGGACTCCTTGTCTAATATGTGGGCGCTGCTTAGTTTTACAATGAATTGTCAGCAATTTGATGAAGTTATGGAAAGATATTAAAAGAACTGCCACTGGATGGAAAAGATATCGTTGGACTCAGAGGTATATGCTGAGTCTACTGTGAATGTGCTCTGATACCTTTGTAGCATCCCCCCATTATGAGATCTGCCTTATCCTTCTTGTGTGCTATTCATGCTCTGCAAGTGTCATGACCTCACTAGAGCCAATCTGGCCTCCTAATTGACTAAAGGTAATCATCATTTTACCAGATGGTAAAATAAGCTGTCATACTTCCGGCGTATCACGTGTGCCAGCACATCATACATTCTTACTCTATCATAGTATTCTGCCTTCAGGAGCAAATGAACTTGGGCTTTCTACACAGTTCATGATGCAGCAGGTGCAGTCACTTGTTCCCACACACTGCTAGCTGGCAGCGGGTCATATTAGATGGCATAATAAAATCTGTAATTTGTGGTACGGAACTTGGAAGGATACTAAAGTCAGTCATTAGTGCTATCGCTAAACACAGCTTTTGTTGCAAAAAATGCTACATTTCCTTCCAAGTCTTGCAAGAAAGCGTCAATGTGACCTGAAGAACAACGGGAACATTTCTCAACCTCTTGTCTGAGTCAAGTTAACTGAGTGATAGTGACATTAAATGGGGGACAATTCAGCTTGCGCAGCTTCTCTACATTGTCCACTGTGTCGAAATTCATGCCTGACTCTTCAATAAAAGGGAGACACAACATAGCAACAACCAGTAGCAATTTGGATTGTAGTTGATTGTAAGGCATAGCATATGATTCAACAGCAATGTCAAGTTCAGTGCTCAATATTTGGTTCAAGTCTGAGTCTTCCAAGAAAATTTCCACAATGCCTGAAACAGTGATGGGACTATAGTCTTTGAGAGCAGAAATTTTATGAAGTTCATTGCTATTTTTGGCAATCTCAGCTGAGTTAGTATAATTTATGAATTTGATGCCAATGATCCTCAAATCAACCAATGACATGAATAATGTGAGGAAAATTTGGATGGATGGGGACAGGAAGATGAGGGTTTTGTGCATTAGTACTTGAACAATAAAAATTCGGCAGGGTTCATAGCGTCAGAGTAATGTGAGCCAGCTTGGCCATATATGTGTCCTCCTCCAGATCTATCGTCTTGACCTCCATCTTCACGTCCACGTCTATTACCTCGTCCTCGCTCATGATCTGAGTACCTACAATAAAGTCGTTTCCTGTTGGCCCATATAGAATAATTTTTTTTTGCGCTGTGTCTCTCACACTGAAGACGTCTCTATTTGAGCAGATGACTGGTGTTTTTTCTCTTTCTTACCATCTATGTGGGCCACCAGACCCAAAACAGCAAAGTGAGGAAGGAGCTGAAAATACAGGGGCACCAGAAGTGTTGTACTTATTCAATCCCTATTATGCTTGGAATGCGCAAACTGGAAAGGAAAGGTTTGAGTAATCAAAAACAAGATTAGAAACAGTGGCATAAAAGTCATCGCTTGACGTCCGTAAGTTAATGACAGGTCATAGTTCAACTCTGCTTCAATAGCCACTTGCTCAGGGTGTCATATGAAGTGAGTTTCTGGAGCCATGCTGAAATTGAGGGTCCGAATTGTTCAAAAATTGAGCACAAAAATCACCAGGATAATAATCGTTTCAGCAGAAATGTGTTGTTGCACAAACGATACGCTCGAAGTAAATCTGAACTGATAGCGGCCACATTTTAATGTACACCTATTCAAGTTTGCTGAATTCTTTGTATCGCACACATGGGATCACTAGGGAAATTAAGACGCAATTCATCAAAAGGTCTCACTCAACTTGGAAAAAGTTGCTATCAGCTTTACAAGAGAGAAAGAGAGAAGTTTCTATTTTGGAGTGGCTTGGGGATACTGTGGCCGGAGATTGTTATGCTCTTGTCGACTATTGCGCTGGCAGGCTTGTCTAACCTGAGGACTTTAAGGTTTTGAAATATATACAATTATTGTCGAATAAGGAACAGAACTTGTGGATAAAATCTGTTGGATGTTCCTGTATGATGTCCTAGTGTGTCCAATTTTTACTGGATATCTATGGGGCAAAAGCGAAGAGCAGACGTTTTGAAGTTACACGCTCCCAAATAGGATTCGAAGCGTTGATGACAGGGTCAATCAGGAAAGATTTTTTGATGATACTTATTCTTCCCCTGACGAAAGAAGATTCTTGTCTGGAAGACTTAGTTGACAAGTTTGAAGAAGGATGATTTTCAAAAGCGGAAAAATATTCGATTGTGATGTAGCACCACTTAAAGATAATGAGACGAGCGTTGATTAATTTTTCTGTCAGTGGCAGGTGTAACTGACGCTGACACCATGTTGACACCAGCGACACCCATCTTCTCTTCACTCGTTCTGCTTGCTTTCGCCTCATGTCGCGTTGCCAATAGTGGTGGCATAATCATTACTAACAACCATTGCACTTCCCTAATAGGTTACTAATTACAAGGTTAGTAGTGATTATCTGTCCGTCGAATACACCGCAGAAAGCACAGAGCCCATCGAGACAACGTCCAAACATCAAAGTGAGTGCCACTGACATCATATGCAGAGGAGCAGAATTTGCTCGTCGAGAATACAGAGTGAACAACAGGTCTCTGCTCCTCCCAAACTGACAGTACCAAACCCAGTCTAGTCGAAACTCAGATGTTTCCAGGCCCCCTCTTCTCTCGAGCGGAGTACCTATCCTCAGAGGTGGAAAGGACAACAACTTCTTCCGCTTTAAGGAGGCAACAAGCGTTGCATACCTCAGGAAATACAAGAAGCTCGCCCTATCAATTCAGAATGGTGCTCACTATGCCCCACCACCAATCGATGAAGTGCCTATGATCTTGTCTATGACCACAATCAGATCGATTGCGACCTTCTGTTTGAAGCTTACAATTGATGTGGAACTGAAATGAACGAGCTCAGAAACAATTTGCCAAGCATGTTTGTTTTTTCTACTGAGCAAACTAAGTGGAGAAATGAAAAACAAGGTGCAACATCAGCCTGCGGCCAATGATAGTTCTGACAGGACTGTCCAAGAGTAGTTTAGCACTTTTTTAGGAGCCGCAAGTGGTCACTGCCCTCTTCTGTTAGAGCGGAAAGCAATGGAGGTGATGATAAAGGTAATTGACAAGCCAGAAGTTCGAGTGAAGATTTCCAATCCTCCCCGAGTGGAGTTGCGGTTGATTCCCACGTCCCTTTACCTATAATTACCTTCACTTCCTTCATGGCAATAAGTGCCAGCTCAATTTCTATCTCCTTGACCGAGAACTTAGGACAGGTGTACTTACATTTAAGGCACAATCTGGCTTTCTTTTCAAACACCAATTGCTCATAATACCAGTCGTAGCAGTTGCTGCAAAATAGGTGATTGCAAAGGCAGGCGACTTTCGTCGAGTCTACCTTTACAATGTGATGACACCGCACACAGGTGAGGATGTCCCCGATTGCCTTTATAATATTAATTCAGCGGAAAAATCATCCCTAAAATCAGTCAGGATTTGGCTTTGATGGTCAAGGGAAGAGGACTCAGAGGACATTGTTGGCGCGTGAGTAGACAATGGAAGGATGACAAGCGGGAGAAGAGTGGGTGAAGGGTGTATCGATCCTCGCCAATTCAGCCGTTAACTTTAGCTACCTACCAGTTCCTACCAGCGGCAGTGATAGTACTAAGACTACACCCTAGCTGGTACTTCTTGTTGTAGTGATGTCCGTGCTGGTACTGACCTGGCATAGTACAGCATTGCCATGCGGCCCCATATGGCAACTGGCTAGCCAAGCCTTTACTGTAGCAGACTACCAGTTCCTACTAGTGGGAGTGATAGTACCAAGACTACTTGTAGCGAAGTCCACACTGGTACTTGCATGAAACAGAATGACGTAGCGACATTGGCCGCCTACGGCAACCAGCGAGCTGTGCTGATCGATTTGTGACGATGTGGCCCAGTACCAGTTCATACGTACAGCAAATGCAGTGTAAGTCTTGTGCGCACTGTACCGTCAGTTAACAAGGATACCAGTTCCCACATACAGTATATCAATCTATGCCGAAGTGACCCAGTACCAGTTCCTACGTATGGTAAATCCGGTGCCGGACTTTTGCATGCAATATTATGGGCTAACAAAGGGACCAGATCTCACATGCAGTATCTAACTCTCTAATCTAGCATACTACGAGCGGGATGCCGTGCACGAAGTTAAGAGCAGTCTTGAAAATAGAGTGCAGTGACAACTCAGATGCGGTACACCGATACATATCTATTCCAAACAGCAGTGGACCGGCATAAGATACAAGCCACAAAGAAAGCACTGAGACCCTGAAGCACTGATGACACAGGGTCAGAACAGTATGTAGCCATGTTGATAGGTAAGCCGCTGTGACCATATAGTTCCGTACAGTCAGTAGTATTCCCGTCGAAAGATAAAATCTCCTACTCGACATGTCAAGATTCATCCATACTCATAACAGTATAACTCCTATACATGCGCATTTGGACACAGAAAGGTGATCATCGTCTGATCGTGCGTAAGTGGTGAATCGTGCTCATATCTCTCTTGCTTCCATACCGTGGCAATGCGTTGCAGTTCCACTACGTTACCCTTCTGAGTTTTGTGAGAAACACTGTTTAAGGATCCCGATAAGGCCGCGTTCATCGTTGATGCCCAGTATTGCTTTTGTTTAAGAGAATAGTGTCCTAGAGAGCCAACATCATCTCCAATAGAAACCTGCTTTCTTCCGGATTTGAAGAGTAATCTGTCTCCAGTAAAGTCTCAATTTCCGCATCAATCCGACAGGTGTTCTGAACTTGGCGAAGCCCGAATCGAGAGTTGTGGGTGTGCCAATTGCGTAGCAGCCATTGATTGTGTTAGATGCGGAGTAAGCGAGATAGGCCGACTCCCTCCTTCTCTAGGAACTAGTTTTAGCGATTTCAAGCATCGGTGGATAGCCGAGGAACAGCTGGAATCAATTCTCTCCTAGACAATCAGATAGCAATAGATTTCTTGTCAAAACTCAACAGCCATTACACAGACTTTGCCCCCTCCATGTGAAATAAGACGTCAATCGACAATGCCAACCCATAATCATCCTGTATACAATGATGCTCGACGCTCTGTGGTTCAAGTCCGCGGGACCAGCTATGAAATTTTTGGCGTTAGCTTCGACATCATCGCAGATCATGAAAATACGCGTAATGCCCATCGCAGACATGCAGAACGCTCTCGTGGCCGGAACCAAAATCACACACACAACCCAACCTTGACTCAAAATGATACCCACTCCTTGTCTTCTCTTCAGCATAACAGTGCACCAGCACCTCCATCATCAACAACCAATGCTACAACCATATTCCCAACCGTCACTACAACAGCCAATGCCATAACCACACCCCCAACCATCACACGCTTCTACTGCAACGAGTTGGGCCATATGGCTCACTACTGCTAACATAAGCTAGCGTTCAATGAAATCTGAATGACAACTACCCAGACAACGATGAGGATACCAATCGTCTAGATGATGACATCATTGGTGCCTCTTTTGCTGTTCATTGCCACTCTGGCACCTTCCTAAACAACAATGATATGACACTTGATTCCGGTAACTCAAAGTGCTCAGTCCCTATCTCCTCACTGACCTTGACCATACTCTGCATCCTTCAAATCTCTTGGCGTGTTATGCCATGCCACCCACAAAGGATACCTTATTGGCTTCTACCCTTGTCCATCTTACAGTAATTGCCTAGTGAACATCCTATCATGATGTAACAAACAAATGAGACTTCACCTTTCCTTGAGGGAAATACTAGGAGGAGCTGTAGAATAACACCTGTCAGTCTTACAAAGTCAACGGTTCGAGCCTGTAGTAAGTTAGGTTGATCCATCATAGGGCTTTCCATCACTGCAATCTGCTTTCTCCGTAGTTGCCCTAGATGTTAGTGGAGCTGGCAATCATCCGCCTAGCTTGGATATTAAAATACGACAGGTCACAGAACTTATACGTGGCGTTTTTTGTACTCTACAATTTAAACTACCTACATTTCTGATTAAAAACCTAACTGCACACGCCGTCAATCGCATCAATTGCAGGCCCACATCCAGCTTACACAATACCTCTTGTGCACGCGTTCGTTTCACTGGAAGAAAGATTCCTCAATCAGATTTTCGCCTAAAGTTTGGAGACTATTGTGAAGTACATAATGGCCAGTCCTCAAACTGTATTCAAATGTCTCGAACCAGCATTGCACTATCCCCAATTGGCAACGCCAATGGTTCCTCGTTCTTTTTTGATCTCATGACTACGTAAAGAATCCACAACACACATTGGAGAAATCACAATTCTCTCCTGCAGTGATAACAACAATAACACCGCTTCCACAAGTGCCTACACTCAACCACCTGATAACTACCAGCATTCTCCTCCAGCAACACACATTCCTACTCATGAAGGCCTGGCACTTCAAACATTCCACGATGGCACACCTACCATTACATGAGTGCTTTTACACATCACCCACAAATATGGAATCTACTACACCCGTTCCCCTCCCAATGCAAGAAACATCTCTAAACACAGAAGTGCCCGACATGCCTGCGCCTCATAATAATATAATACCAAGTGAACACACAATTAACGCACTTTTTCAGAACCCCATTCTACTCCATCATCTCCTCAATTACTCCACTCTAAAACACAAAGTGGACGCACCATCAAACCTCCCACAACGTTCAACCATCATCTTGCACAATGCCTCGCCAATGCCAGTCCACACAAGGCAATAAACACAATATGGTAACCGCGCCTACAAAGCATGCTAAAATGAACTTCATCAAATACTATTTTACAAAGAGTCCATCACACACATCCATACTCACCACTTTAGCAAAGAACAGCGTAAGCATCTTATCCACAGCTTCATTTTTCTAAAAGCAAAATTTGACACCCACGGGACTATCAAAAAGACAAAGGCACGCTTACATGGTGATGGCAGATGCCAGTTCAAAGATGAAATCTTCTCTGGAACTAGTGCCCTTACTGCCACCCCTTGACTCTGTCCTCACAGTCCTCGAAATCTGTGCAGTTGGAAAACGTCATAAACGAGTCTTTGACATTAGAGGTGCATACATCAATGGATACCTCAACACTGATATCGACGGTGACACACAAATGCACTTACGACCAGATTTGACGCAACTTGCTCTTGAATGGTTTCCACTACTAAAACAATACCTCATATCATCAGGAGGCATAGTAGTGAAAGTTAACAAAGCACTCAATGGTCTTGTCCAAAGTGCTCTTCTGTGGTATAACACCCTCTTTCAGTTCCTCATAAAAAAGGATTCTCACCAAACCCATATGAGCGTCTTCAACAAAACTATCAATGGTACCCAGATCACTTTGGTTGTGTATGTTGATGACATTTTTGCACTTCCATTGACAACAACCTTATCGACGATATCCAAAACACACTCATCACAGAATGCTCTGACGTAAGTGAATAATCAACACACTTAATCTCATACCTAAGCACACACCAGCACAAACCAGCCTACTTGACCCTCAATATGACAGCGCACCATCACAGCACAAACAGCGCTTTCACACTGCCGCTGCCAAATTACTCTTCCTCTGTAAGCGCGCACGCCCAGACATCCCTCTAGCAATACAACACTTGTGCACACGTGTCAAATCGCCTTCTCACCGTGATGAAATATGCCTCGAAAGACTCCTTGGATACCTTCGTTGGACTCAATAAAATGCTTGCCATATTTATGACTCCCCATTCTCCACCATATATAGCTACTTTGATGCTGCCTTCTCCTGTCACCTAGACTGCAACGATCGATCAGGCAATGTTCTCTTACTTGGCCACGCCCCTATCATTACAACTAGTAAGAAACTAGCAATACAGCTACAAGCTCCACCATTGCAAAAATAGTTTCAGTTACCGATGATATTGACCGGATAGAACGCCTTCAAGGGTTCCTCTCTGGACAAGGCCTGAACATTCAACCTCTCATCATATATCAAGACAGCACATTCGCTATTACACTTCTCAATACAGTCTCAGGATGCCAGAGAAACAGATACATCCGCGCTCGAATCGGGTACCTACACCACTTGATCAAACACGAAACTGTGACAATCACCTTCATACATACACAATTTATAATAGCTGATGCCCTCACAAAACCCCTTCAAGGCGCAAATTTTGCCTGGTCCACTCGTAGACTCCTCGGCTCTCCACTTGATACGACAGAAGTGCATTGATTGATTCTTGCGTCGACAGCAAGTGTCACTGAAGCTGACACCACGTTGACACCAGTGATATCCATCCTCTCCCCAATTGTTCTGCTTGCCTTCGCGTCGCCAATAATTGTATCATAATCGGTACACAACAACCATTGCGCTTCCCTGCTAGATTAATAATTACAACGACGAGAACTGTAATTTTAAATATAAATTATAGTACGAACATGTAGACGAATTAGGAATCACGTCATCTCACATGTATGTGTATGTATGTATGTATGTACTATCGCTTATAACTACATATTTTAGCGCCAGTTTTTATAGCCCCACGACTCTCAGGCCCGTGCGGTTCCTAACTGAAATCATTGCGGTGGTCCTCCTCTGCTAAATGACAGTGTGCTATGTTTCGTTCGTCGAGGCGATGTTCTTAGTGTCTTACCTGTAGTGTGCTCTTTCTTTCATGTTCATCTCGTGATGGAAAAAAGTGGTGTGTTATCAGTTTTCCTATGTGCTTTTGATATGGCTTGTTTGTTGAGTATTTTATCAATGTGTCACTTTTTCCTTCAGCTAGGGGGTGTCAATTTTACGGGGGAAGGGGGTTCTGGTGAAGAGTTTGAGCGGTGCGATAGTTGCTCCTTTTGAAAAGTATCAAGGATTAGGATGAGGTATCGATACTATTGGATTGACTAGATATCGTTCCCTTTTCCTTTTTTGAGTTAATGCTTACTAAGGTTTGCTTGTTGTTATTGAAGCGGAGCGAGGGTGTGTTTGCTGTGTGCACATACAGAGTGATGATACTCTCTTAGGATCTGTTCTACCCAGTATATAGAACCTGTTTTAGCATGTCTGGTACATAAAATTAGCATACATAAGATGTTCACCAGAACATCCTATTAGTAGTTCCTGTAGTATGAAATCTTTGTGCCAAGCATTGTACAGCGTAGTACCTCTTCTTGTCACAATTATTTGCGTACTCATCAGCTCAGTCCCCTCAACAAGCACATGGATTATGTTTCATTCAACATTGTTGGCTGAGTTTAGCAAATAACTGATCATTCAGATCATATAGAATATGAGACACAAGACTTCGTCACTTGGCTCTGAACTATTCTTTGGTCATGACATCAACATGGTTATCAGCAGTTAGATCATGTGTAATTAAACACTCATCCATAGCAACAGTTTCTCTAGCAGTGTGATAGTAAATGAAGACACTTCTGTTCTCTAGCATTGATTGTGGCCACTGGGAATGTGTGATCATGGATGAATTGTCCATAGACACATCGGACAGTTCAACCACTGGTACTCTCATCATCCGCAGTTTATACCTGAACCTCCCAAAGTGATTCAATCACATGTTTTTTAGCAACCCAGCACAAAAAACTCGAGTTTAAGTGTTGGCTATTTCTTGGACATCCAAGTCACAAGAGCCATAATCAGGGAATCTGTTTCAGACTTCCTTGTAGTTTGATCTCTCGCATGATCAGTATCATATGTATGTTGGTCTCATTTCCCAGAAGTTCTGGTGCATTTGGAGATATGGTTTATCTCACATCACCATAAAATCTGCCCAGACAAATCCTGCGAGCTTATCTCTATCAGCCATTGAATAAGTGGAAATAGCACAAGACATGCATTGTGATTGAAGTCAGGGTAAGTCATTAGATATATAATAGCTTTTAGATGACTCTTATCAGGCATAGCACGATGAAATGACAGCATGGACATTACCATAGCAATATCAAGTCTTCTTAATTTAATAATATAGCTGAGTACCACAATTATTGATTGGTAACACGAGGCATCAATAGGTTCAAGCACTAGGCTAGCATCAAGATCAGCATTATTATCCATTGAAATAGATTTTTAGCCACGTTTTGGGAAAACATATTTCCCTAGCAGTTAATCCTTCAAATACAATTCATACTTTCTTCCTTTTGGACATACTTTGATGTCATGAGAGACCATCTGCAGTTCCTTCAATATCAAGTTCCACCTCACACAATTTGCTGCCTGAATAAATATGAGTGTCTCCAAAGGATCCTGGTTTCAACATAAAGTAGATTTCACTTGAATCATCATCAGAAATGGTCTTACCTCTTCTAAGCTCTGTCGTTCTCTCTCCTTCTCTAGCTAAACATAGAAAGAGATAACACATGTATCGCAGCTGAATCACTTCAGTCTAATACTCTGCATGGACAAGATTTGCTTTGACAAACTCACAGTGTTCAGGACTCATTTCATCTATTTCTATACTTATCTTCTCAGTGTGAGAGCACTCAGATAATTCTGATATTCTAAATTGATCTACTTCATCATACTTTCAATTTTTTCAATGTTTTTATCTCTTTATGTGCATGTTGGTACTGATGGACTTCCCTTCCCATTTAAAGAATTTAAATTGAGGTATTCATTAGCAATTTCTCATACACTCGCTAATTTCAGATATTTTTTCTATCTCAATGGCTTGTATCTCTGAGCACAGTAGTACTCCACCAGATAATAGAGTTTTAATAATTAATTTGTTATGATCTGTGAAGAAAAGATTGTTTTTTTTCTTAAGACACTTCTTTTTTGATGATATTGATGTGTTGTGTTTTTTGCCCATTTTCATATTATCCTCTTATGACCTGACTTAGAGTATCTTCATATTCTGCAGCAACAGATAAAATTCACAGGTTTGAAAACATGTGAGTTGTTTAACCAATAATTTACATTCATGAAATAGTCTTAGCATATAGTGAGATTCTAATATTGAAGCTTCACAGGCAAATTAGAGCCTTTTCAAATACAGTCTTCAATGAGATCATATGTAGCAGTTCTGAATAATTTTTGAAGCCTAGTTTCACAGTTGTAAGACCTCTTTCTTTTTGCCTCTTCTTTCTTGTGGTGAAAATTTTATTCCTCTTTTTTCTTTCCATGTTGATCTTCTTGTATCACATCATTGGCTTTATCACATTCAGTTAGATGTGAGGCAACATCTCTGACAAGCTTGAAGGGATTGCATTCTTGCAAGCTTGTTACTATGTGTAAGTGAACATCCCAAAATATTGCTGGACCCATAATTGTCAGTGCTAGCATCATTTGGAGGAGAATAATCACCCAGGCGAACTTGGAGGGATGATAATTTGATATTCACAGACATGAAGGCTTGTCAATGTCTGAATCTGTAAACTTGATAGATGGCTTTTCAGTCCTAGCATTATTTGGAGGAGAAACAATGACTTGGATGAAATTGAAGGAATGATGATTTGCTATACACAATTGTGAACACTTGCCACTCTCCATGTCTTGAAATTTGATGTAAGTCTTTACAGTACCAGCATCAATTCGATGGGAAACTATCACCTGGGTGAACTTAAAGGAATGAGATTTGATGCATGCAATCATGGAGGCTTATCACTGACATCTAGAAACTTAATGAATTTCTTTTCAGTACCAGCATGATTTGGAGGAGAAACAATCACATGAGTGAACTTGAAGCAATGATTTGCTATAAATACACTCTTGTGAAGGCTTGTACACAGACAATTATTTAAACAATCCATTCTTCAATGTAATTGATTAGTATCATCGTCAATGATTGACTTTTGAAATTATGAATTCAAATAATATTTAGATGAATTATCCAGTTTTTCTCTGTATTCATTGAATCAGATACCATAGCTTTTGATTTCTCTCATCCATCCAATTGTGGTGTTTAAACCATGCTTGGTTTTTTGCATGTAAAAACCGAATGCAACTATAGAATGGCCTTATTTACATTTGAATTCGGTAACTTTCTCCTAATTTGGGAGGAAGTGAGCACTTCATTCTTGAATTCTCTCACTTATATTTTATGAGATATGCGGATAATGAATCTCTCGTTAGCATGCCAACCTTTGACAGGAAAATGCCATGCTATTCCATAGTGTTGTGTTTCGGACTCATCCAATGTGAGAGACATAAGACATTCATGCCTTTCAATCTTCGAAGCCAAATAATCTGCTGGAAAGAACTGAACAGTCTTGAAGTCTTCTTTGCCGGAATGCGGAAAATTGTACCTTACAGCATGAACTTTTAACAACTGATTAAAATGGGCTGGGTTCTTCAGTCGTAATATGTGCTCTCGTAGGCGATCGTTTGTTACGAGAATTGGATACATTCCGAATTGACACTTAACATCTGACTGCTCGTCCTTCTGAGATTTTTTGTAATCAGAAACAATTGCAATCATGCAATACAAGTCACTTTCACACCTAGGAGGAACGATGTACAAACTTTTACATCGTTTGAGGCTGCATCAAAATTGATAAAAAGACAAGTAAATTGTTCATACATGATACTTTGCGTTGTAAGGAGATTGGAATTGATGGCATACCTTCTCACGATTTCGATCTCTTCTATCGTAAGTCTCTGCATTCTTCGTTTAGAAATAATAAATCCAGGTTTTGTATACTTGTGTGGTATTATTACCAATGGGCGTTCACCGGTTGCTTTAAGATTATTGACCTTGGGAAAAGCAGAAAGAGTGAGGATATTACACAGAGCCCATTCAAAAAACGGGAGAATAACTCACAAGGGCATTCACTTTGTGGTAATTAAACTTTCCATTGTTAAATCCACTCATGTGAAATCCAACATTAGCACCATCTAATGGAAAATAAAATGGGATTCTTAATGAAGTATAAAAGGAATCGGAGAAATTTTTTCATTCTCACGTACCAATAATCGCTGTATACTGTCGACTTGTTCCCTTTCTACACTTGTAACAAAAACATACTTAGTAACAATCACGATTAATGATGCAAACAGTAATAATAAATTCTTAGCTTACTTTAGCCACTCTGAAAACTTGTTCAATTCATGCGACGCCCTCGCTTCAGAATCGTTTGAGTTGTATTGAGGAGAGTTTTTGTACAGCAGTTTTGCCATAACTAAAAGGTCACAATGAAGTTGATTCCTCTGGTCTAGACTCAATGAATTCAGAAGAGGTATTGCATTCGTCACAGGACAGAGACCAGTGGAGTCATCTAACAATACTCGACCACACACAAGTTCATCCGATTTTGCAGGACTTGTTAATTTGGGTATTGCTTTTGTGGGAGTGAGGTTGTTGTTACATTTGAAATTTGATGCAGCGTTGAAACCCAATTCCAATCCGTTAAAGATTTTGTGCGCTGATGCATCATCAATCCTGAAAACTTCAGCTGACAAGTCTGTGAGAAGCTCATCTAACAACTTGGGCCCAACCGTAAACATGCAGCCGATATCATGACTATTCCCAATAGGTTTAGAGTCACTTCTGGATTGAAGCAATGAATCAGAAAATGATGTAAGAAACGTTGTGAAAATAAACAGAAATTTTCTATCAACAGAATTTACACCAACCTAAAATAACCACTTTCTGCAATCTTCGATATGATAAGTACATGCAGTTCTAGTGGTGGATTCAAACCCTTCATCTTTTTCAGACGTTGGAATAATGACAGCGCAGCTTTCAAATTGTGAAATGAACAATATTGATTTATAAGAGAAATATAAGATGTGAAAATTGTAGAGGTCTTAGTCTTGGTGATGACGTGTAAACATGAGTATAATGAGCTTAGACACAAGTGGAGATTTAAGAAAAAGCAAAATTTGATTTATGATACCAATAGAGTGCAAACATTGAAACCTCACATTACAGGAATGCAACAACTTCTCAGCCAAAGAAGTCTTGCCCTCTTCCAGAAGGTCCTTGACACGTAAATTCACAGTAACGTCTATTGGTCCGTGAAGGAAGTCATGATACATTGCAATATCTCGCATGGATCTTTGCATGATTGCTTTACAAGCTGAATCGTTAATGGAAAGACCCAGATTTTGATTGTTATAAAATAAATTTAATAATAGATGGGTCGTAGGTTGATCCAACGTCATCCCACACTCCTGAATCTTATGCCATGCTACAAGCGCTGCAAATAGATTTTTAGTGTGAGAGCAATGTACGACCAATTCTTTGAAGACAGTTTGAGACATGGGGAGAAAGAATGCGGGAAATCCAGCAACAATGTGATCAATGGTAGAAGTTTTGATACTGAGATCATCCAGAGCTGATTCATTTGACTGCTCCACTTTTGACAAATATATCTTACAGAATGCCTTAAATTGAGAATTCAACTTGTTATTGAACAAAGTTTTCTTGGCATCAAACATTGTTCGTGATTCTATGCTGTCCTTCAATGGTGGTCCAAAAAACCAATCCTCTTTAAAATTCTCCAACCCCGAGTTAGTCACATTTCTGTCAAGTATGTTGTTGAATATTGATTCTTTCATTAGCAACCACCTCTCAAAGTTGCTGTAAGCTTCATCACTCCAAACTCCTTGTGATTTTAGAGTGATTTTGAATTTTTCAGTACTATCAAAAGAAAGAACAGTGTCGATTGCTGTACAGTATGATTTATCATTGAAAATGTTTTGAACCACTGACGCACTTGAACAGAATCGAGTGAAGACTGATTTCGACCAGTTTCTTATCATCTGAACTGTCCCAGTAGCATTTGAAAGCGAAGAAACAGAAGAAATTCTCATGTGCTTCATTGGCAGCGTTTCTAGACTTTCCTCAGCGAAAAATGAGCCTAAAAATCCGATAATACTAAAGGAGTACTCCTGAGTTTGAACAACCTAATTTGTTATGCAGTGATCGCTAGAAGTGTAGAGGTCTATCATTGGCAGAACAGCCATAGAACCAGGAGGGAGGATTGAAGCAAGTGAAGTTGAGGAAAGTTCCGCCCAAGAGATACTTATCTCCTCTTCTCTCTCACCCTTTTTTCAAGGTAGGAGTACTATGTCCGAAATTTACAAAAATGGCCGACATTTTCTGTAAATTAATCTAGGAAGTTGATAACTTGTGGAAATAGGAGCCAAAA
>JALLAW010000078.1:0-19330 GCA_036939535.1 Cyclotella kingstonii | reverse complement strand
GTATTAGGTTACGTATGTAGAAATGTACTGAAAAATTTTAGATGTAAAATCACTTTTGCTTCACTCTCTCACGAGAAAAGTCTTACTGTGAATCCTAATATTGATCAATATGTCCTTCACAGCAATAAGGACGTAGTTGTATTTGAAGTAATTGATAGTAATTGAATGTTTTATAGAATTAATAATGCTATTGTCTAGAGCATTGCTGCTGATCATCGATTTAAAATCTCCAAAAGTAGATTTGATTGATGATGTATAATATTGAATAATATATGACTGATCAACCCAAGATACGTCATAAATTATTTAATATTATATATCATCATCCACCCTTCTTATATCCTTTTTCCATCCTTTTTCCATGGGCTGAGTATTTGGGTTCCATGGCCACCACATTCTTAAATTAGGAACCCAACAAAATATGTAGAAAACCATGTCTGTTTGATATGGTTTTGTTTCAAATCAAATCATCACTGAGCCATTTATTGCAATGACATCACAACATTTTAATTTAAAAAATTTAAAATTGAATGAATAGCATTGTCATTGCCTGTTAAATAAACTCTATTTTACCACTACATTTTTAAAACTAGTCATTGGTTGATTATTGCATGCTTTGTTATTTTTGCCATAAATTGATTGCCTCATTTGCATTCCATTTGCCTTCAATTTTACCCAGCTGTTCCTGCTCAACCATTCCAAATACAACCACAATGCTTTCCAAAGAATGAATCATAACCAATCCACATCTTCCTAGTGTTGATGATCAAGAACAAAACAAGAACCCTGCCAATTTTAGATTTAAGAAACTCATCCTTGATGAGAAGAACAAGATCTGTCCACCTAATTTCGAATTAATGGGATTTATTTACATGTAGAAGAATATCTACAAGACTGTAGTGACCTCCTATTTTTGCACTTACACCAGAGGATGTAACTGCAAGGCATTGTTGAAGTTGTTCTTCAACGATCAAGGAACAATTGACCCCAATATCAATCCTTATTCCTGTTGGGCTAAATATGTTGCAGAGCTGCATCAAGAACAATGTCAAATATGAATAGTATTTTTTCAAAATGGCCACTTGAATGAAAAAGAAAATAAGAACCCAAATTCAACAGTTGCTCCTTATGTTGACGAGAAGGAGGAGATGAAAGTAAGGGTAAAAGGGTTGGCAACAGCAGAGCTCACCTGGCAACCTGAGAAGTTTTGGGGTGTAATCATGAACAAGCAAAATGAAAAATACTCTAATGGATGGAGCGACCTACAGGTACATCAATTAAAGGATATGATTTGCAAAGCAAGGACCAAACTGGGCTTTGGACAGTCAGTAAGTACTGTTAAATCAACCTCCAACTACAATGCAATGAAGTCATCAAGCTTACTCTTTCTGCAAGTGAGTGTTGTCTGGCCTCATCCAGAGAAGCCTGGGGTCAACATGCAAATGATGATGTTTGCAAATCCAGATCTTCTAGATTTTTT
This sequence comes from Cyclotella kingstonii, assembly GCA_036939535.1. Taxonomy (NCBI): domain Eukaryota; phylum Bacillariophyta; class Thalassiosirophyceae; order Thalassiosirales; family Thalassiosiraceae; genus Cyclotella; species Cyclotella kingstonii. The sequence goes on along the minus strand of JALLAW010000078.1, from coordinate 17,850 downwards.
TAAGTATGGGCGCAGTTGATATGTTTGTGGATGCTATGTTTGACTGCACCCCCAATGGGTTTTATCAGTGCCTAATAATTATGATCCATGATCACAGCAAGGATCATTATGTACCTGTCATCTATGTACTTATGACTCACAAGCACAAGAACCTGTACTAGTGAAAGTTCAACGAAGTTGTTGTATTATTGGATTGGAAGATCGCTTGTAGATCCTACACTAGCAATTTTGAGCAGGCACTTGTCCAGAAGTTAGACATTCAGTTTAAGGGTGGAGAATTAGATGGAAAGTATGTTAAGTTGCAAAATAGTGACTAACTTTATTTAGTGTAAATCGGTGATTACTAAATTTATATCTACTATTAGAACTAAACTGACACTGCAAACCTATTGGAGTTTGCTCTTTTAAACTCAAACTTCCTACTCAGCTGCTCAGCGCTGCAAACCTGCTGCGGCCAGACCCTTGGGTCTGACATGAGTGCCTTTTCCACCTTAAACTTTTCTACCCTATCTTTCACCCTTCTTCCATCTTTCTTCCACCCTTCTTCTACCCATCCACCCTTCTTCTGTCCTTCTTCTACCCTTCTTCCACCCTTCTTCCAACCTTTCTTCCACCCTTCTTCCAGCCTTTCTTCTAATCTTTCTTCCACCCTTCTTCCTCTTTTCCACCCTTTCTTCCACCCTTTTTCTATCCTTTCTTCCACCCCTTCTTCCACCTGTCTTCCACCTGTCTTCCACCCTTCAAATTGATAGATTTTGAAACAGATTCTGGTCAAGAAAAATTTTGACCTTTTCCAATCTCCAAACAAAGCAGATGCCTGAGTCAATGCTAGGTGAAAATCTCTGGGTATTAAAAATCGATTCAAAAAGCGATGAAAATGCATTTTGTGAAAATCAATTGGGTATAGGAGTTGCATGGGCAAATAAGATTAATCATGTAGTAATTGCTGAAAAAGCTGTTGTACAGGTGCAAATTAATGAATGTGGATTAACTGAAAATGAACAGAAAGATTTTTAGAAATGTTTCAAATTGTTTCCACTATTCAGGTGGATATTTTGAGTGTGATGAATTTGAAAACAATTAAGCCATATCCATTGGATATATATATTTAGGAAAACCAAATCATAATGATCAATAATTCCAATAATTTTTACATGTTACAAATAAAAATATTTGTGATTAGAAGCATCTGATACAACAATTAATTATATTTTACAACAGATGTTATCAAGGATCATTATTCAACATCAACGCCTCTTGATAAACAGTGTTTGACATGACTGGCATCATTTCAGAAGGTGAAACAGTAGATTGTTGAAGTTGATCATGAGAAACAGAAAGTGCTATGTTTTCACAGTCAAAAACATGGGCTCAATGCAATGTACAATTGCCTCTGACTAAATGGAGTAGTAGTAATATCCAACAGAACTTGCTGTAACATTTGATATTCACTTTTGTTAATTGTAATTGCATATGCCAGTCATAGTGGAAATTGCATCCGAGTCAACTCAAATGATTTTCCATGAGGCAATCGAAATTTGAAACAAATCCATGGAATACAGATATGACAAGGCTGATCTTCTGTAAGTGTTTTAACTTCTTTGCTGTAACAATAAATAGACATGATGTGTACTTGTGTTTTATTGGCAATTTCCATTCCATTTATTGCTCAAATAATCAAAGAAACATCATAAGCTTTGAGTGTAAGCACATGATTTGGCATTCCAATTTTATGAAACATATGAAATATATTTTGTGTTCAACGTTTTTGACAAAATTCCTTTTTCATCATCAACTTCTGCAAATGTATCCTTTGATCTTAATTCAATTGCAACATTTGGATTCAAAGATTGTGCAGTTCTTCTCCATTTGTCAACATTTTCATTTTTACAACATGAAATTGTAGCATATAAAAGTTGATTCTCAGGATAAATCCATGAAAGAGCTTCTAACTTCTGTCTCTGTGAAAAATAATGTTAAGTTGGCAATCCAATTCTTCAGGTGTCTTCTTTTTCTTGTACATCTATTTGAGACATTATTAATTCTCGATTGCAACTCACATTTAACGACACAGAGGCATGATTCAATTGATTACGTTGAGATTCTGTGATAAACTCTCCTTGAGAGAATGCATTGAATACATTGGCAAAACACATTTAGATTGTTAGACAATATTTTCGAAATTGAGGCCATAGAATATTATTTGATGAAATAAAAGCATTTAAAATTGCAATTTTTGAATCTTCTTTTATGACAGGAAGAATCTCTTATCAAAAGAAATTACAACAGTATAAATTATACAGTGTTAAAGAAAATCCAAAATAACAGTTCAATTCACACACCTAAGCAAAATCTCCAGCACAAACAAAGACACAATACTGTGGTATTTCCCATATTGTTGCCATTGCTTTCAACAATGCTTCAAACAATGACCGATTGTTAGAAACAAATTCAGCCTAAAAAATAACTTATACTTCTTATTGTAGCTCGCTTCTTTCTGGTGAAAAATTACATTGTGCTGAAAGAATATCATCGATTTCATCATCTTCTATAGCTGGATGTCCAAATAATCTATGAGCAGTATTTCCTCCTTCATACATCAATGCTGATAATGTAGGTGCTGCACAAATTCGGATCAAAATTCCTTCTGCATTACATGCTGCCTGTAATTTCTGAAATAGTGATTTCCCTGGACATCCAGCGCCAGTAACAAAATGAAACTGATGATTTTGCAAAGAATCATGATCTATTTCTTTGTATATTGGTATTGATTTCATTATGTTTCCAAACGCTTCCTGCTGCTCCACATTGTTTGGTTGTACAATGTTCAGATGTTCCAAGATGTGTTGCTTCTCATTCATTTTCTTTGTACTAACCCAGAATGTTTCTCAGATTTCAGTTCCATTGGCATTTTATCAGGTTTTGGAAAACCAAAGTCTTTCAAAGAGGAATTATCTATGTGAAATAGTTGTTGTAAATCATGCAACATTATCTGCTCTGCTTATTTAGGTGATTTTCCTTCAAACTCAATGTAATCCTGCATCATGTGTTGATGACTTTTTTCAATTTTAAACAAGATATGGTATAGTCTTGTAATGTCATTGCTAGAATTTAACTTTGACATAAAGAAGACATGCTCATTTCACACATTTCATTAAATGTATACTTGGCATCTTTCACATTTTTTATGTAACCATTAGCCAATGCCGATTGTTGACATGCCAAATATACCATTGGCTCTCCACCACATGAAAAGTGAGCGCATCTTTATTGTTGAGCACTGGTCGTTTCCAAAGAATCAATTGAAGATAGTAGATATCTCCAACAGTTTGGTACAACATTTCAATATGAACACAACGTTCAGTAACTTGAATGGCTTCATAAATATACCAACTTTAACTTTATTTTCCAAACAATTTCAATAAAAAAATATCTTTCATCTTTGAATTATGGATTGCTCTCATAGTATTTTGGAAGATGGTTATCTATATTGCACTTCTTTGAGAATAGAACATATTTTAATTTATGAAGTCTTTTTGGATGATGATAATGGATCATTAGATCTGTAAGAGAATCCTGTCAATAGAGCTCATCCAACTGTGCCCCAGTTCGAATTTTAAATGCAACAACAGGTGGTTTAAAGGCAGGACAATCGTGGTAACCATATAAATGCCATACTACTGCCATGGAATACATAACTCTGCCACATATAAATAACTTAATCTCATCAATTGAATCTCTCTGTTCCTCTAGAGATCTCAATTCGATTGATTCCCTATTTAATGCACCCTTGAAGCAATATTTGTAGATAAAATGCGCACTAAAAGCAGAACCGGAATTCTCAATATTCAGATGCGAACCCCAGTCCATCAACATTCGTATATGATACGGTAGATATCCGTCTCTACATGTCGTCACCGATATACCACACGATTTCTTTCTTCACTGATATGAGTTTCATGAATCGTATTTGTACGACTGTATCCTCGTTTACATAGATCTTTTTTTAAACATCCTCAGACAGTAGATGTGCAATAATGAATGCTATGTGTTCGAACCAATTCCTTTGCTTTTTGATGATATGTCTCATCAAATTGAGGTTCTAATACTTCTTGATACACATGACATTTTCTTTACCAGGACATCGAGGCATCTCTGCAGTGTAATATTTGTCCACAAAAGCAATCAAATCGTCTAAATTTTCTTCAATACTGGCACCATTGTCCAATCGAAATATCAGACATGAATAATGTACTCAACCTTCATTTCTTCAAAATACTTTCCATAGCGAAGATTGACTTGAAAACTGCACATACAATATCAGACAATCAAATGCAGATTGGCCTTTTAGCAGTTGACATTGAATTTTTTTGTGGAGTCACTCCTCCGTCTGATGCTGTCAGTGGGACAGCATTGCTAAGTGTCACTCTTGGTGATGAATGAACCAAGTTTAATAAGATTGAACATCGCAAACTTAAGGTGGATGAGATGAAATTCTAGGACAAATCCAATTTGTAAGTTATCAGCTGTGCATTGTCTCATGAAAATGAAGAGCAACAGAGGTGGGCTCTTATCGATTGTCTTGCAAATTGGTTGAGATCAAAAAGAAAATGGAGAATTAAGTATTCCCATTGATTTATTTGTTAGACATTTTGATGGTTATGTAACACATAGAGGTTGCAATAATATCTTTACATTCTAATGAAAAATATGACTATGCCCTAGAATTCATATTGTGCCTTGAAAAGGATATCCCTTTTGCTTTGAGTATATATTGAAGTCAATTTTGTTTAGATTGTCAAATATTGGGCATTCTGATGAATCCTACTACTTCAGAATTGTTTGGTTCAAAATTACATCCATCTCATCATTTGGTTGGATGTCACGTGCTGCTGCTCTCTCTCTCTCTCTAGTAGGTGAATTGATTTTGTCTATACAAAAATTATGTAGGTTCCCTAAACAGTGAAAAGAATTGACCAAGACAAAGACTCAATACAAAGAGGTCTCCAAAGAATGCTCTAATGTTGAACAAACAATCCAAAAAAACACTCAATGCATTGCCTCAAAGTAGACAACATATAGTTGAACAATTTTTTACTGACACCAATACCCTGACCAGAATACGGCACGAGGAAGTTGTTGGTATAAATGACATAAAATTCCTTGGGCTGATTTGGTCTTTCCACTATATCTTTGGCATCACAAATTTCCAAACCAAGGCAATCATTCATTGAGATGGAATACATACAAGAAAGATATTAAAACAATGATTGGCATCACATCCAGCAATTAGGATGCCTTAATTAAAAATTAGTCCCAGGGATTAATTGCAGCAGCACAAAAGACAATGGGGAGATTTTTGTAATGGTGAAAAAACATGTTGAGAGGAGGAGATGAAATGGCGATGAAGAGAGAAGAGCTATGGGTTCCCATTGACTCCTACTTTTCAAAGCATCTGGACTGGAGGCAGCACCATTTTTTGGCTGCAAGTTGGAATTTTCCACTCTACATAACCAACCAATAAAAAAATATTTTTCAGAATCGCAAAATTAACCTACCAAACATACGAAACAAGACTATAGTAGTATATTCTTCTATTGCCAAAGTGAAGAGAGATTTTTTCGCTCAATCCTTCTTGAAATTCAAAAAAGGGGTTCATAATTACTGGAATTTTTAACCAAAAGAAAACTTTTCCATTGGACCCTCCTGTGCACAGTCCAAACACTTGCAATTAATGCAAAACATGCTCATATCCCAGCATTGAAATGTACATGAAAACAAGATTGAAAAATTGGACAGCATTGAAACAATTTCAAAACAACATTTCAAGAAGAAGATGAAACGGAATAATGGTATATGTTTTCTTACATGATCAGTATTGAATGAAAAACTATCATTTCCTTAATGCTGCAGAACAAACGATTCAAACATGACAACATCAAAACCAAACTGAGAAGTTGCCTGGTTACAGGAACTTTAATATGGTAACTAACCTATGGAAACCATAATTTAAGAACCAGATTATGAAAAGCTGAACAACTGGTGTATATGGGGAGATGCACATTCCCCTTCAAAGCTTCAAAGGGCAAGTTAGCTCTTCAGTTTTAACATGCACTGGCAAAAATAGTGTGTCAATAAGTTTGGAAATGTGTTGAAATATATCAATTTAGAGAATCAGTGTAGCAGCATGCTCATACTGAGATGAAAAGGCTAGATATAGATGGAGAGAAGTCGTTGTCACACTAAAATTGTTGGAACAAATCATACTCATACAGAAGATTGGACTGAAAGATTTATATTGCTCAGTCTCATGCTTTTTCTATGTTGAGAAAAACACCAAAAGCATTCAAAGAAAGAGTTGTGATATTTGCAAGAGATACAAATGTAACCATCTAATACAACTGGAATAATAAAAAATTTAGTAAAGATCAAACCAATTGGAAGCATTGTTCTAAATGATGAAACAATGAGTTGAAAAGCATTCATAACTATTGCATTTAGCGCTTCTATATGATAAATGATTTGTATCAGTAACTTTACTCTTTCCAGACAACAAGCAACAACATAATAAGCACCAATCGTGATTCTTTCACCATTTTTCATTTGAATTCGAACAATTCAGACCACACGAAAGAATGATTTGCTGCAGGTGAGCAATTTTCAACAAGTTTATTTCCAAGTGACAACAAATATTGGAACAGGTGATCTCGTTGCAGCATCAACATGCTCGGGGTGGAAAGTGGAAATCAAGATCTTCTCAGTCAAATTTGGCATAACTCTGATAATATTGGATACCTGTCCACCAAATCGATCAAAAGACGTGGCAGATGTAGGTAAAAAGTTCGGGAGTACTACGTACGATTTCTGCCCATGCTTCGGACTATCTACTGCGATCATGGCAATGGTGTTGAACACATACTCATAAGCCGCATCGACATGACGAGTGTCAGATGTAGTGAAAGTGGATGACTTCGCATCAAATGCTGGATCATTGCTCAGTACCCAATGCTGCGCCATGCTCAAAGGAGTTTGCGCTTCAATCTGTTTCTTACCGAATGCTTCACCAAGAGCATCGTAAAATCTATCATCTGCTTTCTTTGACGCAGCAGACATGCCAAATAGTGATTCCAATCTTTTTACGTCATCGACTGTCACACCCTCATCACGGTCAACATTCATGTTAGATCTTTTGATGTTGTTCTTGTTGGAGGTGGATTCAGAACCAAAATCAGGAGGAGGAGTGCTCTGTACCTCCACAATTACAGATGGATAGGGTGATCTTCGAGCCTCATCACGACGTTTTTTGTATTCTTGTAAGTTGACATCGACGATACCCTCTTCCTCTTCCTGTTTCATCGCTGCTAAAGTTTCTGCAGAAGTTTTTACTCCGAATTGGGGATGCAAGTGCGCACAGTTAATGGAGACACTATGTGAATTTTGTCCAGTTTTGATGTTAAATCTTCATGAGAACATGAGAGAAATCGTTGCAATTATAAAAAAGTATTTTCACCCGGATGAACTCACACAAATGCCTTTTCATTATTTTTTCCATCTACCTTGGTAACAAAATCACGCGCCTTTCTTCTTGCCTGGTTGATAGCTTGAACTAAGTTGTCGAAGGTACGAAATTCTAAAAGTTCTTCACAATTGGGTATCACTAGAACATTTGTACTCCTCATGGTCGTAGGTTGGCCTGTTAATGAGCAATATATGTAATAATTCAATGATACAAATGGAGATTTAGAAGAAAAGGTGTTATTTTCATCCAACTAAAAGCGTGCAGTAGAAACACATTGGTACAACTGAAAAACGAGAGTAGAAACGCAAGTCCATAGGCGAATAAGAGAAACATACCCAAAATGCTCATCTTTCCGTGCCTTTCCCCCAACTCTCTCGCCTCCCGAACTCTCCTAAATATGCCTCCCACGACGGTCGCCAAATCACCTCCCGTCTCACAGACATATGACACCTCTTTGCGTGCATAGGGATTGTTGGCAATTGATGGCTGCTGCTGCTTCTTCTCATCCGCAAAATGCATCTTCTTGGCAGTAGCGTTGTCTTTGTCATTGGTCCCACTTGCCATGGTAGAAGAAGCTGCGGCAGACTTGTTGCTCCTGTCGAGTGTGTCAGAGATCCATCGTTCAGTGTTGGCCAAGACTGTCCATACGTTGTTGTCAGTGCCATCACCATTCTCACTGTCGACTGGTTTATAGGACAGTTGGGAAAGTGCACGGGAATAGTGAGGCCGCTGAGCGTGGTAACAAGGCTGAAGGAGAGATGAGCTTGGAGAGACTGTTATCAATGTGGAGAGGAGCAGTGGTGACACTTGCATTTTAAAATCAAATTTCTGGATAGAAAAACTATTTGATACTGGTGCAATGAAGTATAGTACTGTGTGAAACAAGACGCAGTGAATCAAATGGTACGGTGTAGTGTTTAAAATTCGGTGGACGATGTAACAATTCTTCTCTCTCATTGAATGCTTCGTGACATTTGCTTTTGTTCTTTGGGATTGGTAGACATCTGCCAGCAGGTGTGAAGACATACTATTCAGTGGAGTCGACAAAGTTCCGATCCTTAATACTTCCTCTTTTCCAAGAGATAGGACATTGAAATTCAGCTAGGAGTAAAATCGTGAGAGAGAGAGTTTAGCTACTCCTCCTGTACTAGGTATTCATTTTAATTGACCAAAGTTTAGAGATCTTTCCTCACAAAGTGAATATTAAAAATGACCCCATGAATCTTTTACTCCCCTTTCCTCCTGTATACGCACGTAGGTTGACACATTCGACAAACGTATCGTAGAATCACTCTGCTTCGGCAATGCTACATAAAGATGCTACCAATTTTTTCAAAAAAATGATTCCCTTGGACAACAAAATGTCCATACGTTAACGATGATTGAGGACACCAATTCATTTCTCACTATTGGGGGAGAGAACGACGACACATGTGATGAGGTGGATACATCATCTGATTATAGAGCAGGTCATGAGAAAAACGTACATAAGTCTCCGCTTTACATCACCAAACGCCATAGCGATCTTGAACTTGCTGCAGCGCAATGGGAACCTGTTACCTATTGGAGTCTATTGAAATACAATAGTAATTTCAGATTGTATATATTGAGCTCTCTAGTTGCAGATGCGGGAGAGTGAGTGGCAAATGTGGCGATTAGTGTCGAATCATGTCTATGATTTTCATTTTCGTTCTTCTTTTCGTTTGCCACTCCTGCAAATCTTTACATTATTAGGTGGTTCACCTATGTGGCATCAATAGCTATAATAGAGCAGATTCACTCCTCAAATAAAAGCGCATCGCGCACTTCCATATCAATTCTTGTTGCGTTACGACTTATTCCGAAGGCACTGTTCTCAAATATTGGCGGAGCTTTGGCTGACACCTACGATAGGCGAACTATGATGTTCATTTTGAACATACTAGGTGCAACTATAGCAGGACTTTTCATTTTGGCGCATCAGTATACATCAATATCAACTCTGTATGTTGCAACTGTATTGCAAATGACTATAACTGGATTTTATGAACCATGTCGAACTTCATTGGTTCCTATGCTCATTTTGGAAGAAGAAGGACTTAAAAAAGCTTTTACATTGATTGGAATGTCTTGGAGTGTCATGGCATGTGTGGGGGCCTCCATTGGAGGATTTGCCACAGAATGGGCTGGAATAGATACATGCTTTCTAATTGACAGTGCATCCTATTTGTTAAGTGCGTTTCTCATTCGGAAGATAAAGGGTAATTATGTGGCATTGCAAACATCGGAGAATGAGGCTGAAGACATTCATATAACTCCAAAGAATGATGAGATATCATCGACTTCACGATTCCTTTCAATCAGAGTGATGGTAAAAATGATTATTGAGGGTTTTTCTTATCTTCAATCGAAATCATGGGGACCACTAGTCTTTTTAAAGTTCTCAGCTGCTCTCATATATGGCGCTTCAGACGTATTGAATGTTTCTATTTCTGAGCAAGATTACAGCGCTGTGGACAGAGTGTCCTCCACTACTTCTTCTCTAGATGCTGAGGTAGAAGGTGCCAGTCAACGCCTGGGAATTCTCTTTGCCTTCGTTGGCATTGGTTGCTTTTTAGGACCCATTGCAATAGAGCCATTTACAAAAACGGACAAAATCTCTACACTCAAAGCAGCATGTTTGATATCATATCTATTGATGGTTATTGGATATTGGGGCTTGGCTCAATCTGGCACTTTTTTATGGATCTGTGTTTGTATTTCAATTAGATCATCAGGAGCTAATATAGTATGGATATATTCTACCTTGCTATTACAGGTAAGATTGTACTCTGGGTTGAGTTGAAACTGCATTGATTATAATTGCTTTATCGATGTTTTTTCTTGGATGCAAAGAGTTTCAGTTCAAATAATATGTTGGGGAGAATCATGGCAGTAGACTTTGCCCTGGGAACTTTAAGTGAAGCATTGGCAGCAATACTGGCAGGATTATTGCAAGATGATGCTGGCTTTTCAGTTGAGAACGTTTCTTTTGTTATGTCAATAGTTGCAGTTACAACATTGATAGTCTGGTCTTTTTATTTCTTTTTTTTTGTAAAATTTAAACTCCTAGACATAGAACTGCTCTATGGCATCCTCTTTCAACAGGGGAGCTTAGAAATCAAAAGAATCTGCATTTGATAATAACATATTTGTTTATTTATAAGGACTTGTTCAAAGAGTTATTCCAAATAAAAATGCATTTTAATGAAGGTAGCCTTTTGTACAGTATAGTATATGTTAGCAACTAATGACGATACTATAATGGTTACTCACCATATAGATATTGTTAACATTTAGATATCATCACTAACCATTTAGGTACAGCAACACATGCTGTCATTTTTTCATAAATGGTTAGATCACACAAATTCCAGATAAACACCTATTACCATTTCAGCTTGTTTCAGTTTTAGTGATCTTTGTACCCAAATGGTTAGTGATGATATTAGCATAGTCAGTGATGATATAGGCATGCTCCAGTCTGCTAAACAGGTAGTAATGGTATAGGTTTGGTTAGTGATGATACAGATATAGTTAATGGCAATATTAGTAACCATTTAAGCCTGATTGCACACAATATAATAAATAAACAAAGAAAAATATTGTTGATGATTTGAGCAGCAATCATACCCTCAGTGGCGCTTTGAATTGCAGGTAAATCTTTCTAGAAGGCATTTACAGCATTTATTTTCACATTTTCTTTTACAATTAGACTTCACCAATCCCTGCCCCTAACAACCAGTGATGGATATGGCTCTAGCAGCCTCTTCTTTAGTGGTTTGAATCATTTTTTGCCATGTTTGAAATGCTTCCTCTAATCCTACAAGTTGACAATCATCATTGCTACCACTTACATTGGAAACAATATGACAGTAAATGAAATTACTATTAGTGCCATTATTATGACTCTCTAGAGTAGGGAGCTGTTTTAGTATGTTACAGTATATATTAAATAGAGCTACCATATATTTTAGTATGACATGGTAAGTATTGTACTATACTAAAATAGTAAAGTACTGCATCAAAATTATTTGTATGTATAAAAATGATTTCAAGGATGAAAGGCTGAATCATGCAATAAGGAAAATGGAAAAGTAAAATTCATTTATCTATGATGGATCAGTATTTTACCATAATATGACTTTTGTTAGTCCTGTACTAAAACTTAAATCTTGTAATAAAACTCAAATTCTGCAATAAATTTTACTTATCCAATTGAAACATTTCTTTCATAAGAGTAGTACTCCAGCATAGTACAGTACCATACATATCTGCATACAATACTACTATACTCCTTCTCTAGAGAAAGAGGCACATGTAATCAGATAGGAAATTGTGCAGTCACTGTGGTATGGTCATTTATATTACTTCCCTAGAGAATGGTGCAAATGAGAATATTTAAACTACCCCTTTCAGCAATACTCAGAAACTGTTGAAAAACTTCTCTCTAATGGTTACAATCAATCCCTGATTGATGATTGTGTATTCTACCCTGGTACTCTTATCTTTGTGGTCTATGTGGATGATGGCATTTTCTTTGGGCAAAGCAATTACTAAATCCTTGAAGCAATTCAGGAATTGTGTAAGATTGACTGGAACATTGAAGATCAAGGTCACCCAGCTGATTATGTTGGGGTGAGAATGAAGAAACTGCGTGATGTCTCTTATGAACTCACTCAATGTGCTCTCATTGATTCTATCATAGCTGATACCAATATTGGTGACGCTAAAGTATAACCAGTCCAGCTAAAGTGGACTTACACCTGTGGGAATTCAAAGAGTATCAGACATTCTCACTTGACTTCAATTATTGTTCTAATGTTGGAAATAAACTACTTGGGACAAACTACTAGACTAGACATTATGTATGCTTGGAAGGAAATTTCAAAATACTCTTCTGATCTTTATGAACTGCATGTGATGCCATTGTGTATCTCATTTGTCATTTGCTGTTTACAGGTAACATGTGACAAAGGAATTAGACTTTTCACCTGTTACCATGATGCTGATTTCTGTGGTACTTGGAATGAGATGTTTGCAGCAATAGATTCTAGTACAGCTAAGTTACACAGTGCTTGGATCATATCATATGCTGACTGTCCTTTAACATGGGCATCAAAGCTTCAATCTCTAGTGGCATTGTCAACCACTAAAGCTGAATGTATTGCTATGTCAATGTATGCTACCATCATTTTCATTCAGCTGTGAGAAAAGGAGCGGTCAAGATACTTTCAGTGGATACCAATCACCAAGGGGCTGATATCTACACCATGCCTCTATTTCTGAACATTTTTCAAAGCCATTGTAAATAAATGTGTGGCCTATAAATTCCCAAGTTACAACTGTGAGGGAGTGTTGCATCTCACCCTTTTTTGTTCTTCCTTTGCCTGATTGATTGCTGTGTATTGTTGTTGTTTTTGTTTGGCTGACAGTTTTATACTTGAAATAAATCATGACTGTTGAGTTTTCAATGGCAGCCATATATCATTGTGAACCACACATTCTGTGGTATGTGAGTGGTGGGAGTAGTAAGTGTGATGTTGCCACTACCCCATGTAGGACTGTACTATGTCCACATCCTCCTCAGGCAGTGGCCAGTACATGTCCTTTGTATAACATACAGAAAACACTCCTCCTGGCTTATCATGGCCTATAAAATGCCCATGGTTGTGTTGTTTCTAGGTAGGTAAAAGAGCCATAATAGAAAAATAGTAGCTGACACTAGTCAATTTTCAAAAAAAAAACAGCTGCAACCAAGAAAGTTTGGAGATGCCAGTCCTATCCCCTCAGCAGCCTGACCTTCAATTCGAACTGGATTAGTGATGAGTGATGGCTGGGAACAGAGTTGTCGTGCAGAGGTGTGGCACTGAGGTGTGGCAAAGCTGTGTGTCTCATTTTTGTGAGTGACAATTGCACTTATGATGTAGGAGTAGAAAAGTACTGTAGGTGTCACACATCGTGTGCTATTTTTCCTCGCCCGAAACACTCCTTCTTTTCACCGACCGATACTGCAGGTATTCTCCATATGACTGCCATAGCTAACATCGAAACATCCACCTCGTCCAAGGGCCGCCAAATCCCCATAGTTTGCCCTGGTCACACTCGACCTCTTGCCGAAGTGCAGTTTTGCTCGGTCAAAGAGTCCAAAGATGACGAAACTCGCACATTTCTGGTCTCTGCTTGTCACGATAAGTTGCCCATGATGCGGGATGCCACTACTGGCGATTGGATTGGCACTTTTATGGGGCACAAAGGTGCGGTGTGGTCGTGTCGATTGGATCCAGCGGCATATCTTGCGGCTACTGCGAGCGGTAAGAAGTCGAGCTTTATCTATGATGGGAATTTCCACAATTTTGTATGCTTATTCGAGAGGGTGTCATCGTAATTGATTTTTACAATCCTCTCTTGATTGTTGTGATTGATCAACCTGCTATTTAATAATTATTGCAGGCGATTTTAGTGTCAAGGTTTGGGATGCAATCACTGGTTCATGTCTTCATTCCTTTCCGCACAACCACGTGGTGAAAACTCTGGATTGGAGTCCCGACTCTAGACGTCTTGCGACTGGAGGCAATGAAGGAATTTTACGCGTTTACGATTTGCTGCACCCCGAGAACGAGCCTTTACAATTTGTTCAGTCTCAAGAAAAGGTGAGAATAAAGAATGACCGAGTTGTCTTACTCCAATAACCATAAACATCTTCTACTCTCGCCGCGTTGAATACTTTATTTGTAGGTCGTTACTATTAACAAATGTAACTGGATAGATAATCACACTGTTCTTGCTGCAGGATCTGACGGATTGATACGGTTTTGGAATATCGATGAAGTCAATATTGATCGAACACTTACAAAAAGTTTGAAAGTAAAAGAGGAAATTCGTGATATGGAATTATCGACACTGAGATCAAATTTGAAAACGATGCTGACAGTTGCTGCTGGCGATGAAGTTACATTTTTCGACTTGAAATCTAGTCATATTATTCATTCATACAAAATGCCTATCAACTTTAGGGAAGAAGGAGGTGCTTCTCTTCATCCCAGTGGAAGTAAATTTATTGCTGGTGGTAATGACTTGTGGGTTAGAGTGTTTGATTTCAATACTGGACAAGAACTAGAGTGTCATAAGGGTCATCATGGGCCAATTAGATGTCTCAGGTATCATCCAGATGGAAAGTCTTATGCAACGGGATCTGAAGATGGAACAATTCGCCTGTGGAAAACTAATCCTTGATTATAGATGCTTATCTGTCCATGCAATAACTTCAAATACCTAGTAGGTTGAAATCTTTGCAAAGCCTTTTTCATGTAGTCAGACAAAACTTTTTTATGGCTTGATTTTCCATTTCATGCCATGTTCGATACTCAAAAGAATGGCTAAGTGGAACCACATATTAGCAGTTCATGGATATCTCAATAATTCCAAGACAGTAGCACCATTATTACACGATCTTGATAAGAGTTTATAAATCTTCCATCTGGTATTATCATTGGTCATAGAGTATTGATGAGTGACACATAGAGATAGTGCAGTTCGTAATACTTGGAAAAGAATTCAGTGAAAAGTAAAGTGGTCAAAGTCTATAGGAATTAAGAAGTTCTATGCTATATTATTCTGAAAATTTTAAGTGTGCATGTTGTAACCAAGTTGCAAGGACAATCGATATGTTATAGTCACAATTGAAATCTTTTGTTTCTGAATAGCCATCCATTGCATGATAGTAACTGTCCAAACTGTATCATTTCTCATTATTCCACACAATTATTGCAAAGGTGATGTGATGATTGCAAATTAGCTGATTTCCAAGAGATATTGGGACTAAATGTTAAAAGTATAAATAGATCATTGAAATCTAATAAACAAATTCATTGCAGATAGAGATCCTGAAGCTCAAATTGGATGATACAAAATCAGTTGCGCAGAGAAGTGTTCATAATCTACCTTGAGATTATGTACCAAATCTACCCAACTTTACTCTACTCTTTGAAGTCACTGACTCTATAAGGCACTTACAGATGCAAGAATTTCTGCTTGTCCATGGCTCATACCTGCATAACCTTCAGAGAGAACTCTCCTCCTATTTAACTTTCTATCATTCATAGTGGCAGTAATAATAATTCATAAAGTCATTCAAGATACCTTGACAATACATACATTAAATAATTCTATCTAATTATAGCTTCCTACTTTTATGAAACTTCTATTGGCTATATTCAGGCAACTAGATCAAATTGATGTTAGAAACTGATGTAACTAGATTAAGTATTTGACATCTACATTCACTGGGAAGCACTTTAAAAGACTTTAAGGAAATAAGAGCACTAATATGTACATGAAAAATGATTAGATAAATTCCACTACACTAAAATTCTGAATGATTCTCAGGGTACAGCAATGTTAAATGAGGTATCATTCATATCCATGCTATGTGCATTTTCGCACATCATATTAGGGTCTACATTTGACAAAAAGAAGTGTAGAATTTATATAAATCAGCTAGAGACCATTAGCAAGATTAAGCTGGCCATTTGTTACTTGATATGACACTTGCACTGTTGGCATCCCAGAGTTCAAGTGAGTAATTTTAGAAACATTAGATATTTGGGAGGCAAAGAGAACGTTATCAGTAGGACTAGTAGATTGACCTGCTGCAACATTCTCGCCCCCTCTTTCACAGTTCCTTCTGACATGTCTAACAACGCCATTCCTCCTATCTCCAGAGATCATGATACAAAAACTCATCTAAATGATGAAATAATCCCCTCAACCTTATTAATGCTATCTTCGACAAGAATATCAAACATCTAAAAGGGACAAATGATGGTTTGATTGACTCTACTGCTTCAAGCCCAAGCCATGGTACGGAGCTTAAAAGATTCCATATCCTCAGATTATTGGACACTGTGGCACTCACAACCTTGCCCATCAAAGAGCTGTCAAAAGTGGGAAGCAGTCACCAATGATCGAATTTAGAGGAATTTGCCTTACACGCATAACATACATCAGAAGTAGAATGATGGAGAGTATATGTTAAGATGAGTAGATGAGAGGGAAACATGTGATACTGATTTTTGAGGTGGAAAAGACCAGTTTTAAAGAAAAGGGAGGAGACATTGGTGGAAGGACATAAAAAAATTGCTGACTCTTCTACAATGATTCTATTTTAAACATGAAATTTATATGTCCACTATTTATTAATTAATGATGCATAGATGGCCCGCAAATGTGATGTTTTTTTCTCAATCATCTCAAAAAACTTATGCAATCAGGTATTCACAGTACTATTTTGTAGACTTGCTTAGCCTGTAGATTGGAAAATTTTAGAATAGTATGCCTATGTTTGTCAAATTATTTTTGGGTAGGTTTATATGTAATGTGAAAGCTACTGTAAAGCGAATTCTGAAGGTGTAAGTGTCAACGTGAAACATTGGATGGCCAGACCAGAGAAGACTCAGGTATGAACCTTTTCCATCTATTTTGTACTAATACTTTTTTCCACTGGCTGTAACTGCATCAATGTCAGCCGTAGGAAGCCACCACCCATGTTCCACCACCATGGCCACTGCCGATGGCCAGAACACTCACTAGGACAGCCATCGCCCAGCCCAACCACGCTAAACCTCCCTCTAATCTACCTGCCAACAATTTCTCACGTTTTCTCCAGGATCCAGCGGTTGCATCGACTCTACAGCGGTGCTACAGATCAGACGATAAGCGAAGATACATCGCTAATCAATTGCTTGTCCATATGGAGGGAGTAAGTTGCCATTGGGGACAATTTGTTCCCTAGCAGTCAAGATGAATATAAAGGTAGGTGTGGTAAGTTTGTTTTGGTCTTGTGTTCGTTTTCTCCTTGAGAACGGCCTGCTCAATGAGGCAACATCAAGGAAGCCTGGCCAAGTCGGCCGCAAGAAGTCATCTGTTTCCTTGGAGCAGCTGCAAGGATTGCCTCTAAAGGGAAGGAAGACCCAGCGGGCTGTGGTGAAGGCGCATGGAGTGTCTAATATGGTGGTGACAAGACTACTTCATGAGGGGGGAATCAGGTCCTTTACAATTGTCTTGAGAAGTCCATTAATACCATCTCACAAACATAATCGTTTGAGATTTTGCTTCTCCCACACCGACATCAGTAGCCACCATTTTGTCAACATGACTAACATTTTCCATCTTGATGAAAAATGGTTCAACATGGTGAAAATCAAGGAGAGGTATTACCTCACCGGAGAAGAAGATAAACCATGCCGATCTGTGAAGAATAAACTTCACATTGGCAAGGTTATATTCTTGGCTGCTGTAGCTCGTCCTCAATG
>JALLAW010000077.1:0-19287 GCA_036939535.1 Cyclotella kingstonii | reverse complement strand
TTATTGAGCAGTGCACTCGGTGGTCGGAGAATGGAGAGAGACTTTTGGTCATGATTGACTGTAAAGACTTTCTTATCGATGGGAGCTTTACAACTCTATTTAAGTCAACCGTCCCGGATCTGTAAGAATTTACTCACAAGTGGTGGATCCTGCTGCCACCAGCGACTTATGCTAACGGTTCTACTCCTATCGATGATTGTTTCAAATCCAAGGATCTTCAAGTAACAAATCTCACAATTCTGCCGTTTCTCGACAATTTTTTTCCTTGGTCAATCATCCTCCAAGGTGGTCAAGCCTGTAGGGCGACGGTTGTCGATGATGAATCAAAAATCTGTTGATTGCTACATCCGGGAGGTGGAGAAACAGTTTGACATCCACAGAATCTTTTCGCGTGTTCAACAACTGGAGGCTGAAGCTACTGCCATTGCTCATGCCAACTACACAGTGTGTAAGGCCCGCGTGTTACGAGTTAACAAACAGATAGCTTGCAATCCGGTCGTGCTCGGAACAGAAGCAACAACTTCCACTTAATGTGACGTAGAGGAATTACATCTCCTGAGCAATGTATCGCTGTGGAAATCCAAAAGTATATAACGCAATGTAGACTGAAGAAATAGTCGTTATCCACAAGTGCGAAGGACTGAAAAAGATTCACTTAAGAGAATGCTTGACTGCTGTTCGAAACTCGGGAGACCATGATAAGGCGGCCCGTATTCAGACGACTCTGAATAGAGAGCAAATTCGGAATATATGGAGAGCGATCAAGAGAGCCACCAATAAGACAAGGGATAATAGCGCTATTCGAGTGACAACGGTGGTAGACGGCGAATCGGTACATCATGACTCAAAAGAAGCGATTGAATCAGCAATACAAGAGGAGATAAGAGACAGGGTCACTTTGGCCCATGAGGCACCAATAATGACTGTGGAGTTGGGTGGGAGGCCGAGGCTCTAATAAGGTGGAGGCCTTGCACGAGATATAATCTGAGGAGATTACGTCCTTCCAGTCGAGCTGGATGATGCTACATAGATGATCCTTAGTGAAATTGGAAATTTTGGAAAACAGATCAAGGCGACATCAGCATTCGATCCACAAGAATAACTTGTATCACCAGAGGAGCTTAAGTCTTTTTGATCGAGGGCAAAAAAATCCACATCCTCCTCTTTCTCTGGGGTCCTCTTTGGGCACTATAAAACTGGAGTGAAGAACACGGTTATTATAGAGGTGATGCAAAAGCAACTCAATATCATGGGTATCTCAGGCGTTGCCCCGGAAACGTGAGGGGTGGGTCTTCAAGTCATGTTGGAGAAGGAGCGCTATTATTTAACAAACTTAGAGCTATTCAGTTGTATAAAGCAGACTTCAACTTCTTCAACCACTTCTATTCAGGACACCTGGCTCTAGATGCGATGAAAACAACAACTTACACGTGGAAGAATGGTCGCAAAGGCTATACGGCTGAAGACGCTAAATTCTATAAGACTCTGAGGATGGACCTCTCCCATTAGCTTCTTCAACCAATGATCATCGTGCCGGTTGACGCTGCGAACCGTTATGATAGAGTCAACCACACGCTGATGCTTCTAGTTTGGTTAGCACTACTGAGTGAATTCTGTGCCCCGATCGTGGTGGCTCAAAGTAGTTTATAGCAGATGAAGTTAGTTCAACGTACCTGATTCGGTGACTTCTCATCCTTTTTATCATCTACTGACAAATATTTCATGGGTCTGGGCCAAGGAAGTAGAGCGGTACCGACATCCTTCTCTGGCATGACCTCCTACGCGCTACTGGTGGCGCATACAAACCTAACCAATGCTTATTGTACGCGATTGACTATGAATCTCTCAATGGCTCTTGGTCCTATCGGTCCCCTTCGTCTCTCAAAGGGGCTCTTCCTACGCTAAGCAATAGTGCGCAGACGCTAGAGCATTTAACGCGACAGAAAGTAAGAAGATCCTGGGCTTCTTCGACTCGCCAGATGGAGGATATATGTCCCACCTATCATACATTGAAGAGAAAGTTGATACCTGGTTGCAGAAAGTCCAGAACGGAGAACTTTCCTTCTCTGGACAGCCAATTGCTTACAAATTTGTCCCGGGCTTAGATAATGCATTGATACCCTCTGTAACTCTCTTAATGAAGAAGATACCCTCTCAAAAATCGACTGTGAGTCCAACCCACTAACTCACTTGTTCTCAACATGAGGTCACCTTGCAACGCAATCTTGGATTCGATCTTTCTAGAAATCTCTTGATCGCTTTGACATTGGGTTAGATTTGGTCTATAAAGCTATACCCCTCCCGCGTCAATTCAATTGTACTATAATGTCGTTGATAATGTCAATCAAACCGCTTTACTGACAATTTGCAGCATTAATCGGTGTAGGCAAATTTAGTTTGTTTCTTTCAGGCTTGGTGACAGCAGATTGTCGAATTTTGGAAGAATATGCGTGGGACTTTCTCAGCTCAGTGAAGTCAACTTATAGGGTTCCAAAGAACATCCGACTAGATCAGACTAGGAGTGTTAGAGAAGTTTCTGGTGGCAAGCAACAGGCACTAACGGCTTGCTCAGATCTCCTCTTGGGAGAAGGTTGTATCATTCCCACCGCCAATGGCAGTGGTATTATGGACAAGTCACATTTTTTGGAGAGAAGATACACAGCTTTGGGCGTTATCGTACGACTCTGGTCCACTCTGATGACAACTTCACGGTGCCTCTTGGGATTGAAAACGAGCTTTAAGTCGTGTTAGTGGTGGCTCGGCAGTCAGGTGTTAGAGTTCAATCATCCGATCGGATCACTCGTCGTTCTCCACCACTGCATTATTTTTGAAGTGTACTGTCTAGTTATGGCGGCATATGGATGAGGGAACAAGTCGAGAAGAAGTTACAGGATGCTCCCTCGATCAACATGCTCCTGAGTTGTCTCCTTAACGGCTCCCTCGTTTGTGTATCTAATGGTTCCTTTAAGCTAGAACCCCCCGGTATCTGTGGGGCAGGCTGCATACTTGCTAATGGGGACGTTCCGATTTTGAAAGGCTCCCTTTGCGAGACTTCCAATTCGGCATCCTCCTATGGCGCTGAACTCCTCGGGATTCTGGCTTTTCTAGCATTGCTCCATACGACAGCTGGATTCTTTAACCTTTAATGGTCAACCTAGATTTGGTGTGACAATAAGGGTGCCTTAAGCATTTGTGACCGCATCAATACTAGAGTGAGCACGAACTCCCATTGTGCAGACATCCTACGGTCGATACGGAACCTCAAGCTTAGCTTATCAGGCCGAGTGACTGTCTGTCATGTGAGCGATCACATGAATAACTCAACGCCATAGGACTATCTCACGTTTCCAGAAAGACTCAATGTTATTTGTGATAGGTTAGCCAAGTCTCACTGCCATAAGTCCTCAGCCACAGGACTAGGCCTGCTGCCTTGAGTTTTCTCTACAGTTAGGTTGAAATCATCTCATCTTACCTGGCCAGGTAGCGGTAGTAAATCTTCTAAAATCTCGGGCAATCAACATCTCAACTTGGTGTCCTGGCCCATCGGACTCTTGCTAATCAGTGCTACTGCTCTCACCCAAACAAAAGTTGGTCAGAAGCACAATTCGAAGCGGTTGATTGGAATGGCCTTGGCCGGACTTTGTCGAAATTCACTCCATCGTAAACGGTAGGGTTATAAAAACAATCCTCTGGGTTTTGTGTGACAGAAACTCAACTGCAACGATTTACCAATGGCACGACATTGGCAGAGTGTCCCCATTGTGGACGTGTAGAAAAAGCTTCGAATCTATGCATTTGTGTGGATATATCCTACACTCAACATTTCGTTGATAATGTTCGCGAACTTCAATAATGGCTCCATCAGGACAAGGTCACTGACTCGGCACTAGCTTACTGGATATCCAAGTATCTTCTCCTTTGAGGTTCGTGCAAATTCAACGAATTAGTAGCCTCCTCTCCCATGATGATGCTACTTGCAGAAGAGTAAGATCTCATTAGATGGAGAAATTTCGTGGAAGGAAGGGTTTGCCGCCAGTTTTATGTCATTCAGAGAGCGCATCTCGGTCATACCTCGTCTCGTATGCCTCCGATCATGTGGACTAGTCAACTAATATCTCGCTTACTCAACATCTCACACAATCAATGGCAGCAACGCAACTGGCATACCCGCAACTCTCAATCCGGGCTTCTGTAACTTCAGAACACCTCGGATCGATGCCGAAATTGAAACATTATTGGAGACAGATAACTCTTCAATTCCGGAACAAAGCAGGTTTCTATTGGAGATTGACGTTGGCTCCCTTGAACATTATTCTCTTGAACATAAGCAATATTGGGTATCAGCGATGAAAGCGGCCTCTTCAGAGTCCATAAACAGGGTTTCTTAAAAAATCGTAAAGGTAACTTAGTAGAATTGCAACGCATTGCCACGGTATGGAAACAAGTGAGAAACGAACGGAATCGGCAACTAACGCATGATCAGACGATGATTACTTCTCTGCGTCCCAACGTGCAGGTATTGGAGCTACATGGCTAGGTGTAGGGATGAACGTTGACTTGATGAAAAGGAGATTTTGTCTTTCAACGGAAAGATTTCTGGCCGAACGGCACATTATGGTAATAGCGGCTTACCCATCAACATGGCTGCACACTGCTCTGACCATTTGCCATCATTGCTTCAGGGTCTTGGTGATTTCCTCGTAGCTCAAGTCTTATGTCGGACTCCCCTTGGTCCACTTTCGGTTGGATTAGAAATGCGTCGGTGTGCCGATATGTGCCGCATCTGAGTTGCTGTCGTGCTCTATTTTCTAGACCGCTCATACCCTCCCGCACGGCATCTCGCTCGTAGTATCCTAGATCGGTGAGAGTTAGATTCTGCACGTGGGAAGTTATCCCTTCGGTAGCCGACGCTATGATGCGCAAAAGTTTAGCACTGGATTTACCGTACGTAGGAACTGATTCTAGGTCACTTCGACAATATTGGTATGTCGTTCGTAAGAACTGGTATCCTTGCCAACTGATGGTGCGGCACGCACAAGACAGTCACTAGATTTGCCGTACTTAGGACCTGGTTCTCATCAGAATAGATCGATCGGCTCGGCTTGCCGGTTACCGTGTGGGACCGTTGCGGTTACAACGTACCATGACATGCAAGTACCGATGACGACTTCGCTTCAAGTAGTCTTGGTACGATCACTGCCGCTAGTAGGGACTGGTAGGTAGTCATAGTTAACGGCCGAATCGGCGAGGCTCGATACGCCCTTCTCCCATTCTTCTCTCTCTTGTCATACTTTCACTGTCCACCCACGTGCGAACTATGTCCTCCAGGTCCTCTCCTCTTGATCAAAGCCAAATCCTGAATGATTCGAGGGATAATCTATCCACCGGTCCTAATATTATAATGGCAATCGTGGATGTCCTCACCTTTGTACGGTGTCAACTCATTGTAAAGGTGGACTCGACGAAAGTCGCCGGCCCCTGCAATCACCTTTTCTGCAGCAAATGTTACAACTCGTATTATGAGTATCTGGTTGTTGGAAAGAAAGCCAGTGTGCCCTAAATGTAAGTGCACCTGTCCTAAGGCCTTGGTCAAAGAGATAAATATAGAGCCGGCACATATCGCGTTGAAGGCAGTAAAGATGTTTATACATAAAGGGACATGAGAATCTACCGCGACTCTACTCGGGGAGGATTGGAAATTCTCAGTCGTTCTTCTAGGTTGCCGACTACAACTACTGCCATCCTCAGCTCCACTACCTTTCGCTTTATCAGAAGAGGGCAGTGACCACGCGCGGCTCCTAGAAAAGCGCTAAACTACTGCTGTATGGTCCTGTTGGAACTATTATTCGCCCCACCAACTCCTCATGACCCTAAAGAGAACCCTACCATCTAAACGTCCTGCCTCTCCATCTAACGTGTAGAATAGTGCTAACGTGAAACGCGCGAAGTCTCCACGCACCAGCTCCTCGCCCTGAGTCCACTATACCTCCTTGCAAGTCGACACGCTCACCTTCCTCTCTTACCGAAACGTTTGCTTCCACCATACCCTCTCCAAAGGGGAAACCAACAGAGGATGCGATGCCATATCAACTGGGTCTAGTACGGTCAGCTCTCTCTCATCAGATCGTATCTCTTTCAATGATGATGCTTCGGTCTCAGCCCTGGCGGATAACAGCGAAAATTCCTCCACTAACAACCCTCCATCTCCTTCCCAGGCAAAACGGCAACAATTTAAACCCAATTGATCTCACAATTGACCTAATACCTGATCCTGTCACCTTCCGTCGAGGACCCTACCACCTACACGAGTTCCGTGGAGAAGGAAACGATTTCTATGAAAGCAATGTTCATCAGTGTACAGCCTTTCTGGTTTCGCTGGGTCAAACTCCCTCCGTAGCGGAACTGCGAAAGGGGATCACGGTCAAGTGTGCAAAGTATTTTGACGTAGTTCACAACTTTTATGTCGGTTTTCGGAAGAAGAGAACAACGAGGAGGAGCTAATGTCGTGGCTAATGCAGGAAAAGCTGCCGAAACGTTGGAAGGAGCAGTTCATGGTGGACGTCTTCCATGAGTCCGCCAATTTCCTGAATGCTGAGGGCACCAAACCGTGGAAAAAGAGCCATAGTCTTCGGAGGGAATCTCGCAAGTGTGTGTCGCTCATTTCTTGTCTTCCATCGAATGATTCTGAAGATGAGGATGCTGACGATGAGGACACCTACCAACTCTCCGTCAGAAGAGCCGTCGACTTAAGTATCTATTGATGTGAAGCCGGATCGATCCTCTTACCGATGACTCCTTCTTCTCGTCAATCGCTGTCTCCATGTCACATGCCGCCTCAGCCGCTGATAAAGAGGGCTTAAAGAGGTGGCTTTGTGATAAATATTGATCTGATTCGATGGCTGCAGGTGAGCCATTTGGAAAGTCATCCCACAGACCTCCAACAGTAAAATCGGTCAAGTCTTTCTTTCTCTATCGACCTTACACTCCACCCCCCTCGACTAGAGTGCAGAGAATGGTTGCAGTCCTACTTAGATGCGTCATCACATTCTTTGACATCCTATTGAAGAAACCTTACGCGTACCTCTACTCCTTAGACGCTTGTGATTACGACGTCTTCCTCCTACCCAACAAAAACGTGTTCCAGCCGTTGTGACAGATTAACGGATAGGACTTAGCAGCGCTTCGTCAGAACCTCAGGGTTCTACAACTACTGACAGCACCCCCTTCTACCGTTGTCATTGGTAAAGTTACCTACGCATCGTCCAACCTGATCGCCTTCTTCACAGGCCTCTATAATGAATGCTCACAAGGTCGGCTGATCCCTGGGGAGACAGATGACTCACTAAGCCTGATTGATTCACGCAGTGTAATGGCGAAAAATCAATGGACATCATTCCCCAACTTCGCAGCTAGATACACCAAATACCTCTTTCGCTGCCCTAGAGCGCGACGAGTCTTCCTCTCTGGTGCAACCGCTATGTACTGTACATAACCACTGCTCACCAATGCGGAGAGAGGGTTCACTGCATTGATGACTTTTGCTCTCCCTACCAGATTATTTGACTTCCTCCGATTATACCGCGTTCCAAGTCGCTTCAAGTGAAGCGCATGCTTTCAAAAGTTTCGACCTCGGATTGAACGACGGTATCGGGTGGCAGACCCAATAGGAAATACCTACCTGTACTGGCTTTGTCTCTCCCTACACATCACAAACTCTTCGAGTTGCAACACGATATTAATGTTGTTTTAGGGACTCTTTTCACCTTGATTCAGATGGAGAAACCGCTGATCAAATACTTCCGTGTCGGCGCTCTCTTTTCTTCTGACGAAGCCGCCAGTTAGTCTAATCAGAAAGTGATCCTCCCAACAGCATCTGGCTTCAAACAAGGGTAAACAAGGGTGAAAGCTGTAGTATTACTCCTCCTCCAAATTGTCAGGTATCTCGGGATGCTGAAAAGCACCAAACAATTTCCACCACAAATGACATCTCGGTTAAGGAAGGAGAAGGTCAGTAGGATCTCAAGCGGAAGAAGGAGGATTGGCTGATGGCTTTGGAGCATGGTAGGAAGGGAGACGACGACAGGTTTTAAGCGTAGGAAGAATCTAGTGGACAGATCTTTATGTTTTTGTTTATGATTCTATGATCAACTTGTTTAGTATATGTTTTGTATATGCTTCTTTCAGTGATGACTACGGTCTCACTGATACCAGCATTGCCGAAGAACGCCACGGCGTTGCTGCTCAGATGCGGCATTGCTGCCTTGCGGCAATTGAAAAGACGTCATCTGCCACATTGTTTAGGTAGTGGTAATTTACTAAGTTAATAAATCTTTGTATTCTACATAAATGTCTAGTATATAAAAAGATATCAGAACACATCATGTACTTAGGCATGTAGAACGCTACATGTCTTGCCATAAAACATATTGGTTTTACTAGCATAAAGTAGGTAAAGTGTTCATCACTTTTTAGCATAAACCAAGCTCATATTTTTCAAATACAATCAGTTGTGACATATCCGCTGGCATTCCCCAACCAGCACGTCTTCTTCCAAGTGTGCTTCACCTACTAACCAACCTTTTACGGCTTAGTGCCACTTTAATTTTTAGGGATCAATATCTTACATTGCAACAGTTGTTTGATTAGGAGTGTTGCAAGCCATTTTTGTTTCTTTCTTGCTTCGGCTGTATTTATCTGTGTCCTTGGTATGTTTTCCCCTGTCTCATCGATATTCATCGCTTCATATTCATCCATGAGTAGATCTTTCCTATTCCAAGGGTACCTGTTTGCCGCCTCAAGTGCTCGTACTTTGCCCTTAATCTCCTGTAGAAATGCAGCATTTAAGCTGTTACGCTCTAGAATGTGACATTCCACACCAATAGCTTCTTAGAATATGGCAATGCTTCCGTTGCTTGTAGTATCGATGTTGCATGCTTTATTATGTATAAGTCGGACCACCCCAGTGAGGTCAGAGGAATCCTAAATTGTTGCAAAGTTGTTGTCACCATGATTGCGGTTTTTAGTTCCTCTATGCACTGGGCTAGCAACATGGATGATTCTTTGCTTGTTCCTGGAAGGAGTTGTTCTTCGGTAGTTTTTGCTATCTTAAGTTGTGTGGGGTGTGTGGTAGCTCAACTTCTTTAGGCGGTGTTTTCACATTAGTCACTGGGTTGGTTACCCCTTGTGGAGGAAATGGGAGTGTAGCGACAGGTGGAGTCATAGTCTTTATAGCATATGATATTATGAGTCCTGTTGCTGGATAAAAAGAACGCTGAATTTAGTTAGTAAATGCACGCATAGATTCATGGTATCTACAAGCGCTCTCATCTTTTCCATGGTCAAAGTAATCATTCTCTAGACCTGATATTTTTCCGATAAATTTTGACTTGATTGCTACGCTCGCTGCGCGCGAGCGCCAATTTTCATTTGGCTTATTCTCTTATAATGCGCTCAGCAATTCTTGCGATGATATGTTCGTTTGTATCTTAGATTAATGTTGAAGCAACGAAATTAGACGATTGTTCCTGCTCAGAATAGGGCGTTGTCGTGACAGTACATTATTGCTAGTGGAAGTGAGATTATTGTTAGATTATGATTATTGGCTGTTGTGGCCCGTCGTAGGTATCACTATACTTTCGTGCTTACTCACAACAGTGTCCCTAGAAATTTAAGGCGATGATTTACTGTCATGTCATCTGTTCGGGTAGGATGCTTGGATTTAAACCCTTTGTGCACACGCTGCAGACGACGCGAGCATATTTCGTGAATAATTGGTCGCAACGCTAGATGCGCATGCTCAAGGCAGACCAGCCATCTTGAAATCCATCATGTACAGCTTTATTGCCACTGTTGTTAGAGGAGTCCTCACATACTTCTCTAATAAGACTGTGCTTCAAATTTTTATGAACACATGCAAGAACACGAACAGTTTTCTCGATATTGCCGTTAGCTCTTCAATGCCATCAAATGTCCATCCATGGCCCAAACATATACCACTATTTTCTGTCATGAATTTTCAATCGATATTGATGGAGAACCAGAAAGTGACAATTTTTGTTCCAACATGAACAAAATGTGATCTAGGTCCACCGTACTTTTGGCCTTTATTATTGAATCCAGCGTTGATCTCGGATACGTGTAAAAAATGACGTAGATGAAATTATTTGACGTCCACTTTTTTGGAATATTTAACTACATCCTTTTTGTTGTAAGAATGCAGGTTAGATGCCGTCGGTCGTAGATGTATCTACAAGCACAACTGCATCTACGATTAGGAAGGCCCTTAGTGCTTAAGTGTACTACATACCATACTACGATTATACTTAATGAGGTAAAATCCCTCAACCTCATTGGGTTGGTAGAGTTCATGTTTGTCCGAACTCTGTACCTGGGATTGACCATTCAAGACTAAAGTACTACTTAGAGTTTTGATTACCTTTCTAGATTGGGAAGGCCCAATAACACATGTACATTGAACTATGATATCAGCTCGACATTACACTATCCAGCTGCATGATTGTTTTTTAAACAACCATTCACTCCAGGTTATTATTTTGCAAGTTATTTTTTAGAGGGAGAATAGAAACAGGAAAGCCCTTCAACTATTTCCTTTTGTAGTGATTATTCGGAATGATAAGGTTTTATCATTTTTATATTAATTCTTTTCATAACTCCAGGTGTTAGATTACTGTTCGATAAGTGTGACTCCTTTCCTTTTCAAATCGTCCTTTTGTTCTAGGACCTAATTTGGTAGGATCCTTGCGCGTGGTCATATTTACGTCCTTTTGCATTTTGACAACATAAATTTTTATTCATAAAATGATGGCGATGTTTGTTATCAAATATCAATCTACTACTAAGGTAATATTTAATAGAATATTCCTATTATGTGCAAGTGGCGTTTCGATGACATGAATTCTAATTCATGAAATGATTGCAATGTTTAGTTATAATATGCTATCTGCTGTTAAGGGAATGTTCAATAGCATATACCTATTATATATGAGTGCACCAGGATTGCTTCTTAAAGTCATTGCAGCATTTATTCTCATCTTATGTATGGTTTCACATTTAAGAGGATTAATCGTGAAACCATTACATTCTAAACGGGATAATAATAATTCTAGTATTTGTATATGGTTATTTCAGTCCTTAGAAAAGTTATCTAGATCATTTATAGAGACTATAGTACATTCAATGTCTTGGAATAACATTTCTATAACTTTCTGAGCAATAAAAGGAGAACATATTAGACTCATTAGAAGTCTCACATATTTGTATTTAGCAAGTAGTGTTACTATAGTACAAAATGCTAAAGCTCTATGTCTAATTCAAAGCAATTGTATTGCATGGAAATAACTAATGTACTGAAGATGGCATATCCACTTCTTCTTCTAAGTTGTCAGTAATTATGACCAAGGGACCTTGTTTTCTTTTTACTGCTTTATTCAATGCTCTTCAATCTTACATAGCGTGAGCAGTTTCATCTTTTTTTGCAATTAAAAATGACTATGAAGCCCATTCATTATTTCTTTAAGGAAACTTAAGGAAATAGTAGATTTAATTATACTAGTTCTTGATCTTTTTTAAAGTTTCATAATGAATTCTAGGCATAGGACATGCCAATTTTTTTATGTGGATGTTTTCCTAATTTATTATTGAGTAATGTTTTATGTCATCATTATAAATGGAAAATCCTTGTTTTTGACTTTCAGTTAAATATCTTTGCTGTGTGACCACATCTTTAAATATCTATTTCTTCATAATTTGTATCTAGGAAAGAAGCCATGAATTACTTTTCTATCCAATCATTAAATAAATAAGATTTTTTGATTTTCTCTCAGAAGTGGGTATAAGTATTTTCATCTTATTTCACAGGAGTGACAACTATATTTTTGGAAGTAGTGTTGGTGCTGGACAACACCTGTGAACCGCATCTCATTTTGAGTGAACGTGTTTTCATTTTAGCCTCCCTTTCATGACTTCCATTACGACGAGACTCAATAAAATGAGTTTTCACACTTTTTACTTTGAGTATGATGTTCTCTTTTTGCATTATTACTTAAAAAATTGACCTTTTTCTTTGTCCTCTTGGTGGACTTCCTTTTTTGGGGGTCGATGTTCAGCATGATTTCACTTGAGAAATTGGCTGTCATTGGTTGGATCAAAGTTATCATCTGCATCTAAGGATTCGTTTTGCGGATGAGGATACAATCAATATACTTTTTCATATCGATTGTCATCGTAGTGAGAGATAGATGGCAGGAACCTCTTCCTATTCGGAAGTTTATATTGAATGTTTTTGAGCCTCTCATGGAGATTATGCTTTTGACTCATTGTTGCTTCTTTCTCAGGTACTGAATCATGGGGAATGTCTCAAAAGGTATGAAATTTATCCATCGTTTTATCCGTTAAATTCGCATGCTATCTTGTGAATTCCTTCATATTCTCTCTTTGTGTGTCCTAAAACACTACTTGCTCTTCTCTTCTTCAACTTGCTCGGGTAATTTGCACAGGAAGAATTCTAGCGTTTTCCAGTCTCTTCAAATCGGTAATCATCGCGTCTTTGATTCGAGTCTGGTTGCATCTGCCATCCTTAAATAAATTTTCTATAGATGATGTCACATAGACTTTCTAATCTACTACATTTCTGCAGTCGGTTGGGTTTGAGTGGTTTCAAAAAACACAATCATTTTCTCTGGCCACCTGTTCCTATCCATCTTTGGGAAGTATTATTCATATGCAACATGCCACTGATCATGGAGATTATCTTAGAGACATTGTTCTTCTTTCTTTACGTATTCACTGTCTTGAAATTTGCATGTCTCAATGGCTTCTTTAATTTCTGGTAGAACAATATATGTAATGTATTCTAATCCAAATTTTTCTACATCTGGTGTTACATCATATCTTTTGTCTTCATTAATTAGTTCAAACATTGGAGGAAGTTTTGAACTCTGTAACTGGTATTGACCATCCAAGACTAAAGTAGTACTCCGTTTAGAATACAATTCTAGATTGGGAAGGCCCAATGACGCATATATGTGTGGGAACCATTCATGTTAGAAACCTAATTATAACCAAGAAGCACCCAGATATAACTGGTGGCAAAAAATGACCGTTTACGGACAACCACGACTTTTTTTGCAAATACATATGGTAAGGGTATCCTGAATCACTATTTTTAACAACACAATATCTAGTTACAAACGGGTACCGCAAAAGTTGCTAACCAGTTATAACTGGATTGTTTTTAATCTTTGGTTATAATAGTTAGGTGACCACTTATAAATGGTTATTACTAATACAACCAGTTTAAAATGGTAGGTATAAATCTCTTGTTGTGAACAGTCAAAAATATAGTAACCAGTTACAAACAGTAAGCTATAGACCAAACCAGTTATAAATGGTCACTAACTCCAATTACCAGTTATGAACTGTTCGAACAATTGTTACCTATCATGAAACACTAAGTAAAGTATTGGATGGTAGAAACAAAGAATTACTCAGAAAAAAGACATGAGTATTTAATCATGACTTGTAACACATAGAATTGCTTCTGTGACACTTGGAGTTGTATTCGATTTTATTTAAAAACATTTGATCTGGTGTAGTTCCACCCCCCCCCCTACAATTACATTCTTACATTCAATTACATCCTGACCTTGCCCACAAACAACAAAACAGTTCTCGCCACTTCTCTCTCAGTGATAAATCGCATTCCTTACTACTCATTGATTTTTTTCAATCCAAGCAGCTCTCTATTGCTGCCTGCACCAGGTATAATGATTACACTATGCCTCGCATATGCAGATTATAACACTCCTGCTTTGCTTCCAATCCTCACGTCAGCATTATCCAATGTTTCCACAGCAGCACCAATTAGTATATTTCCATCAATCTTCTCATGTAACCCAACATAAAGTACATTTCCTATTTTTCAATTAAAGCCAAGTTTTCCAGTACAAGTTTTAATTTTTTGCAGCTTTTTTCATACAATCATATGCCTGTTGACGAAGATGTTTTCGTCTGGGACTTAGTGACAAACGATTATTTGCTAACTCTTGTGAATTGTTATCTTCTTTAGCAATTTTTAATTCATCAGTGGTGGGTTGCCTGCACCAAAGTCCACACTCTTTATTTGGTCCAGTTCTTTTATCAGATTTGTCCTCCAGTTCAAATATTAAATCAACTCCAATGTCATTCAACAACTCCGATGTAACTTTCCATACATTTTACGATGAAGCGCTTCTACTTTTCACATTTTGGTAGTCGCTAGTGTCTTGATTATGCATGATGGTGAATTCAGCATCGCTTAGGGCTGAAAGGAGAGCAATCATTTTTACTGAATCTGTTGCTTCGATATGCAAGTCATTAGACAGTTGATCTTCATCATCATTAATTTTAAGTAACTTACATCCACATGAAAAATGATAATGTAATCGAAAATGTAGCAGGAATGTGACATGCCGCTAATGATATTTCAATCATCGACATCATGACCCTGATCATCCAGATCACTATTTTTCATCAATTCATCATAACACAATATGCGTCATCGTTGTCACATTCATTGACGATATTTCCATTTTGCTCTACAGACACCAAGTCACAATCATCTATCACTAAATCCGCGTCAGCATTATCTTCACCACCGTCATTACCCTCCTCATCGTCAATATCATTATTGATGACATCATCACCGACATTATCTCCTACATAATCACTTTGATCTACTTGTGTACTGTGCTCTCTTGAAATGTACCAAGCAGGCCCAACCTTCTGAGTTGATCCTCATTTCTTTCAATGCTTCTTTGACAGCAAATCTCTACTCCAGAGGATGCTATATGAATATAGTGAGTAATGCTGCAAGCTTTTTACAATAACCAATAGATTAAAAACCTACCTACCTCTTCATCAATTGCCAAATCAACAGTGCCCTCACCAGAAATATGGAGAAGGGAAATCAACTGTTCCTCAGTGTGTAAATCATTCAACAGCTCTGGAGACAGTGGTAGGTTAGATAGGCCATAACGTGGCAATAACCAAACACAATAAAATATGGCAATGTTGTGCCTAACATCTGGCAAAGTTAGGTATTATACCTCCAGTTTATGATTTTACAACCTATGCTCTAGTGGCTGGAGTTATTGTCATGCATCCCATGGTCAGTTTTTGACTCCACAGTGCGGTTTTCTACTCCACCATTTGTGGGAGATTGCCATGGAGACCCTTTCATCATTTGATATTGTGACCACAAGATACTCACCAAAGTTATGGATAACATACTTATTTATGTATTTGTCCACTTGGATATGTCCTTCTTTGTGCATTTGGTGGCCCTTTGACCGTGGCCCAATTATTAGATGGATAAAATAATTCTACTAACTGGGATCCATCAGCTGCTTATTAAAGTGCTTCTTGCTGTCTTCATTCTAGAATGCAATAAAAGGCTGCTTCATTGCCTGCATGATTGACTGTAGAAACTGGGGAATTTGAAGGCTGAGAATCCATGATAGCAAACAATGGCATGTTGGAATAAGATTTCATGGGAGACTCTCTCAAGTTTCAATGGGTTCCTCATCAAATTTTGGGCAGATAAGCGATGTTTAAAATTTTGGGCTCATAGCCTAATCTTCCAAGTTATAAACGGTTAATTGACTGTTTATAACTAGTCAGTCTTCTTCCAGTTAAAAGGAATCTCTAACCATTTCAGAGATAGTGTATAGTCATTACAGCGTCTCTTTTATTTCAATGGAAACGACAGAACCGAAGTGTTACTTCATTATTACTGGGTTTGGACCCTTTCATGGCGTCCCTATTAATCCATCAACAATTCTTGTGAATCGTATGAAAGAGGCGATAGATTCATTAGCAGCTTCAATGGACATTCATATCCTCGAAACTCACATCTTGGAAACATCGGCACGATCGGTTCGTTCAGAAATAAATTCCATGTATGATCAATTGAGAAAAAACAATTCTACTGCGGTAGATTCCGAAGATTGTATATTTGTCTTTCTTCACTTGGGTGTCAATCATCAGGGAACACGGTTTCAACTGGAACAATGCGCTTACAATACTGCATCATTCCGAGTACCTGATGAAAACGGATACATGCCACTTAATGAAGATATTATTGCATATGATGATTTGCATGATAATGTGAAAGTATCTTTTAACTCTCTGTCTAATCCAAGTTTCACGGGACAAGAAACTGACAAGGTAGAATTATGCTTAACAACATCTTTGGATGTTTCAAATATTTGCCATGAGCTGGAAAATGATTCCAACTCTCAACCTGTCTGCACCAGTATAGATCCTGGACGATTTGTTTGCAACTATACTTACTTTCTCAGTCTACATCAATGTTTTTCCTTCATAAAATTCAAGAATCATATAGAAAGGGGCGGAATGTCTTCCATGTGTCATTCATTGTTTGTGCATGTTCCACCATTTTTAATCATTGAAGAAGACAGTCAGTTCAATTTCTTGGTAAAATTAATGCAGGCAATAAAAAGGCATCTATTTTATAGATAAATTAACAGAAGCCGCCTGCCAACTAATGATTATATCACTCACTAAAAATAACACAAAATATAAATAGTATTCATCACTTCTTGACTTTTTTACAATCATTAACTGACTTAGCACCAATTGTTTGCCCAATCAAATCATTATAGTCTTTTTCTAAGTTGCTCCTTGATACCTCGGTCTGACGTTGCATCTCGGCTGTTCGCCAAAGAGCGCGTTCATTCAGTAATGTCTCAGTGACATGTACAAGCATCTTGTATTCTTTCAGTAATTGGGGGAGATCACTCAAGCGAATGTTCTCGGGGCGAGCAGTTAGATACGAATATGAACGAGCAAATTGATT
This sequence comes from Cyclotella kingstonii, assembly GCA_036939535.1. Lineage (NCBI taxonomy): Eukaryota > Bacillariophyta > Thalassiosirophyceae > Thalassiosirales > Thalassiosiraceae > Cyclotella > Cyclotella kingstonii. The sequence goes on along the minus strand of JALLAW010000077.1, from coordinate 2,411 downwards.
TGAGAATGGATGTTCTTTAGGAGGAAGACAGATAACGCACCCAGGGTCATCAGTATTTTCAAACGTTGTTGATTGGATTTCACCATGTTGCAACAAATAGTCACTTTGTTTCTTTACGGCCCATTCAAGGTTAACGAATTCGCCGCATGCACGTGCATTCCGTATGTCACGCCCCGATATCTTCATTTGAATTTTTTTCTTTATGAGTAGATTAGTTTCTCCATCTTCTTGTCTTGCATCCGGGAAATATTTTGCATCTTTCTTTTCGACTTCCAATGCTATCTTTTCTAAATGTTTTGCTTCCTCTTTGAATTTTCTAATTCCAGCTTTGAAATCATCAGGGGAGATTGATAAAATTGCTCCCTCACCCAATTCGCCTAATGAGACTTCAGAAGCATGAGCTTCCATGTCTAATTTCTTTATAAATTGCACAGCACAGCACAAGTTTGTATAGGCGTATCCTGTCTCTCCTTGACGTAACGACGCGGTAGAAAAATAATCGATGAAGCAAAGATTGGAGATGAGATTTTCAGGGTGAGCACGAAGAACCGCAAGGATGAATGTTGGAAGAATATCATCAGCAGATGGTGGATGTATCTCTCCGTTTTCTTTGTCTAATGCTGCGTTTAAAGCAAGGATTAAATCATGTTGCGCTAATAAAATGCAACGCATCATTTCCCGAGGTGATGACTGATCTTTGATTGATCTCAATTGTTGAACGGCTAAAGTGAGATCTATTATGACATCTGACTGCAGCATCTCACTCGGACTACTCGTGTGATTTAGATTCTTCAAGCAAGGAATTTCTAAATGTTCAGGTGTAACAAACTGTAATAACCTCATTTTTTCATAGATCTCAAGATCCATCTCTCTCAATGTCTTTAAATTATAGGTTGTAACATTTGAAGATGCAAAAAGATTCGAAGAATTCTGCATATGCGGCATGTCCTCATCGAGTTCAATATCATTGTCATCATCAACAGGGTGCAACTCTCCCCCTAATACATCGTAGATGGCGCTGTGGCATTTGATGAAAACAAATTTTTCTAGTGATGCTAGCAATTCATCTTTCGCAGTGTTCTTAAAATTCCCATCAGATTCAATATTACTGACTCGATCCAAAAACATTTTAAAGTAAGAGTGCGCTTCCATCTCACGAGAAGTTTTGTTAATAAATCCACGTACTGCCTGAGCCAAAGGGGTGACATGATCATGATGGCTTTTGAAATTAGGTGATGTTGGGTGTGAGACAGCTTTATTTTGTGGTATCTTCCTTTCTGATGTTTTATTGAAAGGCGAATGTTTTATTGAAGTGTTATTAACAAAGTTTTTGTTTGATTTTTCTTCAGATGCAAGGTGGGCATGTGATGTTTCTAGTTCTGACTTCAGCACTTTCTTTCTGTCCTCTTCTTGTACCGATATCATTACTCGTGCAGCTTCTTCTATCGTTTTGCAGAAATTTTGTATTGATAGACAAATATCTGTAGAATCAGGATCACATAGCATGTGCAGGAATAAATGGTAAGACTGGCCATGCGGAATTGAGACTGAGGTCAAGATGGAAGACTCGTCATTAGCCTTTGTAGAATTCAAGTGATAATTTGTCGGAATCTGTGCAATGTTTACCTCATTAGAAAGTAAACATGACTTTTTCGACACCCTTTCCCAGATTAGATTGTAATGATCTAAAATATTCTTCACTTTTGACCTAACATTCAATGTGGCGAGGTTTTTATCTTGTTTATCCTTATACAGCCTGCTAGAAAGTAAAGCTTCTATTACATCTGGTGCACTTGGGATCCCATCGTAAGAACATGCTTGCAATACCATAAGTGGATCTTGTTCTACATTTATTTGATGGCTCTCTGTCGCCTCAATAGAATTCAACCCACTGAGAATCCAAATAATACGAGCTTTACGCGCTTCGAGCAATATTTCACGCTTACGTTCTAATCTACTCGAGTTTCTCATTTCTATTTCGATGTTTAATTGAGCTTGTGGGTATCTGTCTGTCTGTACAACATTTTCGTTAGGATCTCTCCCTAATTCTTCTTTTTTCTCTATACTTTCCTTGATTGAGGATCGCCCTGAGTGACTACCGTCCACGGTGGCATCATTTGGCAATCTGTCAGATAGGACTGAAATTGGAGGCAGTGATGCGATGGCGCTAGTACCCTCCATGTTTTTGATAAAATGAGTTGGTAGTATCACAACAACACTTCGCTATGTCATAGTAGTACATTCATGAAATTAGATGCTGAATAACCTCTTGTCTGAGCAGGGTTAGTTGAGAAAAGTAGTACTATACTATACGCATTTAGTATAAACGAAGCTGGTAGAAAAGTAGTAGTACTATTACTCTGGATTTTATTAAATGATCAGTCTTGGCTACCTCTAGATACGATCGTCTC
>JALLAW010000076.1:0-19432 GCA_036939535.1 Cyclotella kingstonii | reverse complement strand
CTGTCACCTCATCCTCCTATTCCGCGCACGAATAGGCTCGTTTGCTGTTGTCTCAGCACCTTACTCTATGGCCTAAGAATGATTTGACATTTTTGTTGAAGCGACATCGGAAACGGTTACTGATTAGTACCGCCATACAAATAGAAGAATATATTAATCCACATTTTAAGACTTCATTAAGTGCAACATGGTGTGTCAAGAATGCAGAGTACCTCATTTAGATTTTACTCATGTGGTATGAGAGAAGTGCCAATGAGCATTCAAAAGAGTCTGTGGTTGCAAGAAAAAAGATTTTCTTATTACCCAGGCATTCTTGTGCAACTAAAATTTATGGTTTTGGAAATTTATCTTCTGGTTATCCTGGGCACTAAATGTTCTCAATATTTTTGCAAAGTGGCCAATACTTTATTCCTAGATGAATAATACTTCAAATAATTGAAATACAAAACATACGCCACTTAAAGTTGAGTATGATGATTTTTATAAACAATTTTATCTCACTGTTCAGATTTATTCTAGCGATCATAGATTTGTGAAAGAATTACGGAATGCAGATGAGAATAAGGATGTATTATATGTACTGGGCCAGTTTATATACTGGCAGGACCCATATGCGTTCCATGCAAGTACTCATAATGTCGATCGACACTATTGATACTGGCAGCCACAGGTTATGAGCTTATGAAATAAGACTCCAATTTTGTGATATTCGCCAAAAATTCTTTTGAGCCTTTCACGAAAAAGTAAAGAGTAGCAAACGTCCGGCTGTGTTCGCCAAAGGGTGATTGTCTGGCCTCAGTATGAATACTGGCAATGCTACTTTGCATACTAGATCGTTTCCCATTCGGGTACCAAGATGTATATTTGTCAGCGTAATTTTCAGAAAGAGTAATATCAACTTTGAACATATTTATTTCTAAAGCAAAGAAAGGTCTACATCTTTATCTCACTTTCTTTAATAATGATCTCCAGTTCTTCCACAAGAGAAGCAGTAAGAAAAATAAGTATAACTTTCTGCGTAGGTCCTTCCTTATCATGGAGAGCATAGATTCTAGTAGTCAATGCTACTTTCATTGCTTGGTCTCCAAGATATTCATTACAATCGTTGACAATGTCCATTTAAACTCTGTTGTATTTTTTCTGGAATTAGTGGAGACAGAATATGAGAGTTATTCATCGTCACCTTCATTTGGAAATACAAAAACAAAACATCAGCAGCGCCATTCGATGCAAATACAGCTTAACCTAACTCTCCAAAGATGTAGCCAACAATTGTTAGCCTTACAGTAACTCACAAAAATATAGACTGTAGGGTTGGAGTTTTTTCATTAAGTTCTGTTTCCGATGAAATGTTCCTTGTTTGTTTGTACTCCTACACAATCCTCTTTCACCTTGTCTACTTGCCTGCCATTTTTGCCATTACATGCATCAAATCAGCGATTACCTCGTTGAATTACCAATCAATTTCTTGTAGATGGCTACTTCGAAGGCACTAATCTCAGTATGAAATAGTGCAATAGGTGATTCAAAATTACTATGAAGGTCAGAAAAAGCTAATGATACTAGATTGAATCCTGGGGCATTCCAGTGGTCAGTTATAATTTTCCACTCAGCTGTAGCCATCTTTTTTTGGAGTTAGGATTTTCAACTTGAAGCCTATTGTGTGAAAGATCATTACAAGTGAAAATGCATGTTTGATAACATCAATATCAGCAATGACAAGAATAAGCCGCATCATTGGAATGTTACCAAACCAAGCCATCACATTTCCACCAGTAGGGTAGTTAATAAGACCAACATCACCTTAAGCTTTTGCATCAGCTGCTTCAGCCAATGTGATAGTATCATCGTCAAGCCATTCAAACATTTTCATTAGGCTTGATGATAAAGGATGTAGACGTGCTTTTGATGAAGAAGGGTTGACTACTTTCCAGTGACGGATGATGCATAATCACTTTGTTGAACCTTGCTCTTCACATTGCACCATTTACTTGTATGTCTTCAATACTGATAATCTGCATTCAACTATTGTCAACCATTCCACAACATAGAGTAATGAACATACCATAATGCTCGTTATTATTGGTGAATTGTATTTCCGCATGATTAACTAGAACTATGGGATAACTGGTTCAATCAGGATGATTAGAATACAGGGATAATACTGCTGTTGAAAATGTGTTTGCTCTGTCATCATGTTGACAGAGCAATCTTCATCATCATCTGATTTGCAATGGTCATTATAGTGGTTGAGAAGAAGATTGGCTCCATCATGATCATTATTGACTATCTTTCATATAAATATGATAGAATAAAATTAATGTGGCTATATGTGCTGAAACAAAAAATGGAAGACTATCATCATATTTATGACGCATTTTAGTTTTAGGCATAGAAAAATGTTGGTAAAAATGAAACTAAGACTGGGACACTCAAAACTCATATCAGAGTCAAACTATTTTCTAGTATTCAAATTCAAGGCACTTCTAAATGCACCACTTACAGGCTGGATCCAACCAAAAAACATAGCAAAATATGGATCTCACCTCCAAATTATTGAGTCTGATTCTGCCTCAATGGGTTGGACCCAACTTTTTGAAGATATGCATAGCACAAGGGTCAGATAGATACATTGGATAATGACGAAACTATATGAAGCTTTCGTCAAATTATCATAAACTTGTATCAATACTTTTGCGAAATAATATTTTTTTGTTTTTTACACGTAAACTGCATTGCATTTTTATCAAATGTCAGAGATAGCATAAATTTTTGATAAACCACCCATAGTTTTTGTCAATTTAATATATATACTCATATCATATTTTCCTCAAAGTTCAACAAGTTACCAAAAACAAATAGGCATAAATATCCCTAAACATTAACAAAGAGTATTATCAATTTGATGATACATATTGCTATTGATGTCAGTTCATGCATACTTGAGACTGTAATCTTATTTTAAATCATTTAAAATTGTGCAATTCCTACCCTTCTGACCACTATACATTTTGGTACAGCACTTAAAATCAGTTGGACCCAACTTTTCAGCTCTGAGATCAGATCTGACATGCAAAGTTAGATCCCACCAGCACTGAGAACAGGCCTTAAGTCTAAGCCATTATTAACTTACAGATAAAATGTAGAAGCTGTATTTGTCAAACAAGAAAGGATTAAACACAAAGCATCATTTTAAGTTATTTAAAGTTTAAACATGTAATGTTAAGGTTGAGGTGGAAGATGTGGTACAGTAAGGAGCTGTTTTGGACAAGAAAGTGCATTTTTGTTGTTACAGGAGTAACATAGTAATAAAGAGTAATACAGCCAAATAAAAAAACAAGAGGAAGAACAACTTTTTATATAATTAATCCTAAACTTGCAAGTAGCCTCTAGAGTAATATTACAACCATGAAAGCAATAGAACAATATATCAGTTTTGACATTATGATGTGACTGACATGAGAATGAGATGATGATAATCGCACTCCATCACAAGAGACCTGACCATATAACTTGGTGTTGCTGCTGCATTTTTCACATGGAGAATGTTCAGAACTTTGCCTACCAAGATAGTTGGCAGTTCCTGGAGGACACATTATGGCATTACATCCAAAAAGTTCAACATCACGTAGATTCCAACCTTTGTTATTCTGATCACACAGACTGCTTGGAAGCTGTGTAAATCTGTTGTCACGAAGATAAATCACCAAATTTTCAAACCTAAACCAAAAGGTTGATTTTTTGTTACTCCATCATTTAGCACAATTAAAATTGAAAAGCAAAACCGTACCTGTCAAGTTCTGTTGGTACTTGACCAGAGAGTTTGTTTGATGATAGATCGACTTCTATTGGTTTGCGTGTGGATACCGAGTCAAGAAAGTCCACAGGAATGGTGCCTTCTAGCTTGTTTCCTGAAAAAAATGGAGCAAAGATGAAAAATGGCCAGCAATGTGTGCTGAGTGAAATACATGCATACAATCTAACCTGACAGATCAAGATGAAGGAGAAACTCCAAGTCACTAAAGCTTTGAAGTTGTCCAGAGAATTCATTCGATCCCAACCTTAAACTGATTAGGTTTGTTGCTTTCCCAAACGAAACAGGTAAATTTCCAGTAAAACTAAACAAGACAAAGATTCTCTTTGAACAGTGTTATAATTTTCAAAAATTCTGCAAGATAGTAATGAAACTTACAGATTATCAGTGAGCTCCAACTCTTCTAGCTGTTCCAGCGTGAGTAATGCTTGTGGAAAAGGGCCATCGATTTCATTGAATTTTAGATCTAACTTGATTAATGACTTCGCATTTTCTAATCCGTATAAATCAGAGAGACCAGTTGCATCAAGACGAAGTTCAATCAGATTTTGAGCTTTTTCGATACCACTGAACTTGAAGTCAATTGGGTTAGAATGTAACCATAAAGTGTGAAGTTGCTTTAATTGATAGATCTCTTTTGGGGGAGTGCCAATGAGGTTATTTGCTCCTAAACGGATTGCCTGCACTGATTTTCCATCCCTACATTCAATACCATACCAAGTGCAGATATCTTTGGCAGTCATCCAATTGTCATTCCTATTCCACTTGTCACCTCCGCAACGATTGTAAAGAATTTTCAAGATCTCCACTTCATCAACCTGAATTTCACAAGTGATACTTCCCCAGTAAGGAGTAGACTCAGCGCCTGTATCACATTCTTTGCAAGCTGACTCAGTGTTGTTTTGTCTACCATAGTCACTATAAGTGTGTGGTGGACATAGGATGGCATCACAGGCAAAATATTGAACAGCATTGTTCATCCATTTATTGTTATCACAAAACTTAGAGCTGAGATCAGAAATTTTGTTTCCTTCCATCTCAAGGATGAGACTTTCAAAAGAATCCAATTGAACTGGGACTTCTCCTGTTAAGGAGTTATGACTAATAGTGACCAACTTTGTGTTGAGGCTTGATGACAAAAAATTGTCAGGAATAGGACCTGATAGATGATTATAGTCCAGGTAAAGACCCTCTAGTTGCGGAACATTTGAAAATGATGGTAGATGACCAGTAAGCTTTGGACCTGGTTTCATTCTGCGGTATGCAGAGAACAATTTGAGAGATGGCATATTGCTGAAATTTCCTGGAATTGTCCCTGAAAGCTTATTCTCGGCCAAAACAAGGTTTTCCAGATTTTCTAATGTGGCAAATTCAGGTGGAATAGTACCAGTGAAGTCATTGTTATATGCATAAAAATCTGTTAGCTTCTTGAATTCTCCAAATTTGCTACTTAGTGTACCAGAGAAAGAGTTGTACGCTATAAACAGTTGCTCAAGGGTGTCAGTGAGGTTGAAAAATTCGTCAGGAAATGTTCCAGATAAATCATTCGCAGTCAAGTGGAGTTCTTTCAAGGCAGGAGCATGTCCAAGCCCACGCACATTTCCTATGTCGATATCAGAAATGTAAAGGGTTTCGAGCTTATGAGCTTTATAGATGTTGTCAAAACCCATAAATATACTGTTCTCGCGTAAATCTAAATTCTTCATATATGGTAGTTCATAAATTGTTGATGGTAATGTTCCTTCTAAGTTGTTTGCAGGAAGCCTCAGCTCCGTAACAGTATTATTGTCAACACTTCCACCACTGCATTTAACTCCATACCAGCTACATATTGGTTTGCTATAGTCCATCCAATTGACATTGTTTGTCCAAGAAGCTCCATTAGTTGCATGGTATAGTGCCTTCAACGCAGTGACTTCCTCTACACCATGGTTGCAAACAAAACTTCCTAAATATGGAGCTGTGTCAATACCTCCACAAGGCTTGCAGTCTTGAAAGTTATCATCATCAACACTTGCAGAACTTCGACCTGATGGATTGTAAGTATTGGCAGGGCAAGCAATCGCGTCACAAGACATTAGATCTCCTACTTTGCCATTCATCCAAAATGTTTTTTGACAAAATGATGCTGGAAGTGGTCCTTTGATGTTATTTCCTGCTATGTCGATGAACAAATTCTCAATTTTTGACAATTCCTGAGGAAGTGTTCCAGTGAGAGAGTTGCTTGCAAGATGTAGGGTGATTTCATTTTCTGAGGAAGATATGTACTCAGAATCAAGACCACTCAAAAATGTGCTAGGAATAGAGCCAGTGAATTTGTTTCCTTCAATGTCTAGACTCTCCAAATGGGTGAGTCTAGAGAAGTCTAATAATGTACCATTTAAAAGTCCTTCACTATCTTCACTATAGAACGACAACTCTTTCAAAGCTGTTAAAAGATTCAGTTCTGTAGGGAGAGTTCCCTCAAACTTGTTCTTCCCCAGAACAAGTCGCTGAATATGACTGAGTTTTCCCAGCTCAGTTGGAATTGTACCAGTCATGTGATTGGTATAGGCAAAAAGTTCTCTCAAATGAGTCAAATGACCAATGCGTGTTGGGAGAGGACCAGTAATCTCATTGAAAGAAATGAATAACTTCTCCAAATTAGCCAAACCAAGAATCTCTGAAGGGAATGGACCACTCAGCTTGTTTTCAGTGACATGTAATTCTTTTAGCTCAGTAGCATTTTCTATTCCAGCAATGCTCGTAAGACCAGTAGCTGATATTTGCAATAGCGTAAGATTTCTTGTCATCCCTATGTTATCTAATTTCAAAGGAAGATCATTGCCTCGAATGTTTAAGACCTGAAGATAAGGTAAGTCAAAAAACAATTTTGAAACTTCATCCATATCATCAGCAGAGAGTGAGTTGTCTTCTAGATTGATTTCGATAACTCCTTCTTCATCCAAATCATCACCGAAACAGGTTATACCATACCACGTGCATATAGGATTCTCTGTATTCCAGTATTTACTCTCAGAAGCTCCAGTAAAAATAAGAGCGAAAAGGCTTTGAAGCGTCTTTCTTTCTTCAGAATCGGAATGACATTTCATACTTCCATAGTATGGTGCCTCTTTTTCTCCTCCTGGACAGGCTTCACAAGTAATGTTCACTTCAATTTGCCGACCGACGGCAGTAAACTTTCCTTTAGGACATAAAATGGCATCACACTTGTTCTCTGCAAGCTGTCCTATCAAACCGTTTTGGAATTCATCGTCATCGTCGCAAATGACAGATGGCACACTAGTGATCTTATTACCAGCGAGATTGATGAACAATGATGCAAAATCATCAAACTGTGTGGGGATTGCACCTGTAATTTGATTGGAAGATCTATGTGAATAATGACGAGACAATTCACACGATTTTAGAAGAAAAGAAAAAGATAAATGAATATATCTAACTGTACGTACAGATCAATTTGAACACCTGAGTAATCGCTATGATTATCAGAACTACGAACAGAGTAGAGAAAATTTGATGGGATTGATCCGGTCAAGGAATTCTTCGAGAAATCGATCAAATGTAAATGAGGAGATGTGTCAAAACTTGGTAAAGGACCGGAAAATCCCCCGAATTCACGCTGGCTTGCCAAATTCAAACTGCGAAGGGTGGATATGTCCTCTAATTCATTTGGAATTTCGCCACTCATGCGATTTCCTGATAAATTTATACTTTGAAGAGTTGAGATCCCAGTCATTTCGGTTGGAATGGGCCCTGTTCAAATAAGTTGTGACGTAGTTATTAATATATTCTCTTAAATTGAAGCACATTTTATTTGTTCGTGATCTTACCCGTGAGGTCATTTCCACCCGCGAAAAATTCTTCAAGCATTGTTAGTTTCGCTATTTCAGAGGAGATAGGACCATTAAACCCATTGAAAGAGATTGAGATAGATTGAAGACTTGTAGCAGAGTACAATTCCTTGGGAATCTGACCAGGTGGAAAGCTATTACGTTCAATATGCAACTATTGAGATAAATTGTTGTATATTAGTGATCATATCCAAAATAGACATACATGAGGAGAGGAACACTGCATACAGTACATTTAATTGTCATACCTTTTTCAATGATGGAGGTGCGTTTCCTATTCCCAAGATTGAAGTTACATCAGCATCAGATATTACAATTGATTCAAGGCTGATGGCTTGTTCGATTCCTACGAAAGAAAGATCGACATTATTGCTACTGAAATCAACCTTCTGAAGCAAAGGCAGCCTGTAAATTTCAGAAGGAATAGTACCAACCAAGCCGAATTCGGCCAAATTAATTTCTGTAACACCTTCATTTAGAGCTGTGTCATTTCCTTTACATATAATACCTTGATATGAACACAATGCCACTCCATCATCCCAACGGTGTCCTTCCTTTGTCCAAGCCGACCCAGCCGTATCAACATAAATCTTGTCGAGGATAACCTTTTCCGAATTATCTCCACTTTCTGATACACTTGGACAGGTGGTGGCACCAGCATACTCTCCACCTGAACAAGGTTGGCATTCACCATTTATCCCACTATTGGCTCTTCCAAAGTTGTTGAATGTTCCTTTGGGACAAAGAATCGCATCACAACCATTTCCGCCAGAATTGATTACTCTACCGACCTCCCCGTTCATCCATCCACTGAGAGAACACAGCGAAGAAGAAACCATTTTAATCTTTGTTTTGACTGCATCAAATGTCATGTTACTAAATACAGATAGGGATTCAGGGACGGTACCAGTGATACCATTGTAACCAATATTGACCGACATGAGTTGGCTGACATCTTGTACACCAGACAAAAAGTCACTAGGAATTGATCCGGTCAGGGCATTTGAACTGAGATCAAGCATATGAAGATTTGTCTGCTCTTTGAATGAAGGAAGTTTTCCAGTGATCCCTTGTTTCGAACGCTCACTCTGATGCACATGAAACTTTTGAAGTCCAGTCAAGTTAGAGATAGCTTCTATTGGAAGCTCTCCAGTAAAGTCATTCTCAGATAAATCTAAAAGATGTGACAACCCAGTAAAAATTTGAGTACACGGACAAAAGATTCCGGCCAATATTTGAAAATTAAGAACGCTTGTTCAGATATCTTACCAATGTGCCAAAGTTTGGTCATTAATCCGATTTCAGTCGGAATCTTGCCAGTTAGTTCATTGCCATATAAATTTAAGGCTACTAAATTTGTCAGTTTACTTAGTCCTGAGGGTATTTGACCCTTCAACCCAGCATATTGTATGTGTAAAACCTTAAGATTGATCAATTTATATACCTCTGTACTCAATGAATCTGAGAAGTACGCATCATCAAGGTACAGTTCCTTCAAAGACGTAGCTTGACCAATGCCATCAAACTTCTGGATATCATTAGAAGAGAGATCAAGTTTCTCCAAGTTCTTTGCCTTACCAACGTCACCTAAGGAATATTCACGATCTAAATAGAGCTCATTTCCAGATAAATCCAAAACTTTTAATGCCGGAAGATCCCACAACGACGAGGGAATCATGCCTTCGAGTCCATTTGACGGCAAAGAGAGTTCCGTAGCCTGACCATTGACGCAAGTAACCCCGAAAAAGTTGCAGTGATTCACTTCGTCGAAGCTTGGTAGAGTCAAATCATAAGGAGATTCAATGTCAATCATAACATCCCATCCTGTAGCCGTATCCCATTGCGGACCCAAACAAGACAAATAAAACTCGGCCAAAATCTGCTTTTCGGTTGTATTTGACATGTCTGACGAACACTTCGTCGCCCCCATGAACCCAGATGTCCCTGCAGTGCACTCCTTACAAGGACTTTCGGCTTCCTCTTGCTTTCCCATTTCAGCATAAAAATTAACTGGGCACATGATTGCATCACACCCGAATTGCTCAACAAGTCCATTCATCCATGAGCTAATATCTTCACTTTCGCATATATTGGAGTCCATACTAGTAATGTTGTTCCCAACGACATTCAAATTTAAGCTATGAAACTTGAGTAAAGAGTCTGGTACAGTTCCTGTCAGCATGTTATCCGCCAATCCAATATTGACTACTTGATCCGTCTGGTTGAACATGTTCAAGAACGTATGTGGGATGGATCCAACGAAAGAGTTTCCATCCAAATATATCTCACTCAAAAAAGGATGAGTGTCAAACTGAGGAAGAGGACCAGAGTGACCAGTTTCCACATTATTGTTATGAACACTAAATGTTTTCAAATTTCCTAAATTACGAATTTCAGCAGGAAGAGCACCTGTAAGATGATTTTCCGCCAAAGTTAAAATCTGTAGTTTGGAGAGTTGACCAATTTCTGTGGGTATAGCTCCAGTGATCAGATTTCCATAGCAGTAGAGTTCCTTAAGATTGGTCAATGATCCAATACGAGTGTCAATTTTTCCGGTTAACGAGTTCTCACTGATGGCCAGTATTTGCAGTTTGTGCAAGGAGAATAATTCTTCTGGAATCGTTCCTTTGAGATTATTGTACGACATGTGCAAGCCAGTTAACGTATCTTTGAGGTTGTCCACGCCCTTGACAGTACTGATTCGATTGTTGGTGAGATCCATAGTTTGAAGCAGATTCAACAATGCGTTAGGCGTCTCTTTCATAATGACATCAATGCGATCCCATCCAGCATTAGTGATTTGATTTTTACTAAAATCTACCTTTTTAAGATGTGGCATGGTGTACAAATGCGGAGTAATACTGCCAATCAAGTTGTTATCGGCGAGGTTGATTTCAATGACATGTGAGTTATCACAAATGACACCTGGATAATCTTTGTGCGAGCAAGGTTGAGTTTCAGAGGAAACATTCCAAGTGTTACCCCAATTGTCGCCATTGAGGTTATGGTACAAATGTGTGAGAATTTCTTTTTCGTTGAGAATAGCAGAGGATATTGGACGAGTGGAGAAGATCATGAGGAGGAGCAGTGGTGACAGAAGTGCCTTGTTGAGAAATCGTATCTTGTTGGAGGTGCCATTGTCACTGTCTCTGCCTTTTACTGCTGTTGGGCCTGACATTGTTGGGAGGGTTATTGGGTTATTGTGCAAGATGTCTGTCGATGCTGGCTGAGAGCGACGGAGATCGAATTTGTTTCTTTTTATTCGTGGGATGATGATAGGGTAAAGTTACTAGTGGTATGCTACCTTGGACGTATTGTAGTCAACGTTCGAATGACGGAAGTAAAGTACCTACTCCTACTAGATAATTATCATGCGCTGATTGGGAAACCAATGCCATTTTTTGAATGAAACCAGAAATTGGCGCGTCTACAAGACTCTCAAGGAAGGTCTGATACCGTGCTACTATAGTACATCATTTAAATAGTGACTGTGGAATCGTAGGAGGCCAAAATCTATACCGTAGTCACGGTACTAGCATCGGACATAGTATATACCCATCTCTCTTCTCTCTCTCTCTGGAGAGAGACGGATGATGTCGATCGTAGAACCAGTACATACTTTATGGTAGTTGGGTTCGTGTACCATACCATAATTTGCCGATGCGAATTTTCAGGTCCACTCCAAACGAAACGTGTGGTTTTGTCGTGCATCTCAACTACATAACATACCTATCTATTATCCCCTGGCAAATTTTACAATTTCGAGGATAAACACCTAAGTAACCTCTCTTGACTTTGGACAGCCCTGAACGACCATGACTGAGATTCGACAATCCTCATTTTACAACAACCGTGAGAAGAATTCATCAATGCCATCTCTCGCGGCGTCATCGCTGATGGTTCTCTCTGAGGTAGACAACAACAATGAATCCAACACTGCTGCACCCTCTGGCCTTTCCATTTGCTCCATGACCGATAGCAACATTGACATCAATGACAGCAGCAAGCATGCCAGTAACGCCACTCTTCTCTCTCGATCGTCGTACTATTATCTCTCACCCAAAGCCGTTTCACGACTGCCTCATTACCAATATCAAGGAGCAGATCTTAGCTTGCTGTACAAACATGTTCTCTCGCCTCTTGCAGCATGGTTGGTTGATCATTGTACGCCCGTCTGGCTGGCGCCTAACGCCATAACATTAGTAGGCTTGGGATGGATGGTTCTCAGTTACTCCGTCATTTGGTGGTTCTGTCCAGGGTTGTATGAAGCCAATACTACGGAAAGGCCCAGCTATAGTACTGATAACATCAATGACAGCAGCACCAGCAACAATGTTCCACCATGGATATTCCTTCTCAACTGTGTAGCCATGATCATTTACCAAACACTTGACAACATGGACGGAAAACAGGCACGCAAAACAGGATCAAGCAGTCCACTTGGCCTATTGTTTGACCATGGATGTGATGCAATTAACATGATTTTCGGCAGCGGAAATTGGATTGCCGCTATGGGATTATATCCAGGCAAAATGATTATGACTGACAGTGACAGCATTCGTAGTGGCTCAGCAGGTGACGAAAATTTGTATAATACAAATTATTACCTCGTAAGCAATCTCTTTGGAGGGGATGCCACATTGGCAACACTGCTCATTCTTTGTCCAATGATTGCATTCTATATTTCAACATGGGAACAATTTTATACTGGAAAGTTGGTATTACCTCCCTTCAATGGTCCAAGTGAAGGATTGTTACTCGGAGCATCATTGAGCTTTGTGAGTTGGTATTGTGGGGTGAACTTTTGGCATAAAACGGGAGTGGTTGATTATGCAATTGACGGAATACAAAATATGTTTCTTTGGGGAGCAGATGCCCACAGCAGACTGTCTCCTTTGCTTGAAATTATTCGAGGACGAGTGAGGAATCTGGACTTAATTGTCCTCTCTTCTGTTGTGGCACTCATTCAAGAAGTCACTCTGAAAACTATTTTTGTCGTTCGTTCCTATGGAGGAACTACTCTGCGAACAATCATGCCTCACTTTCTCTTTGTTGTGAGCACACTTGTACTCGTCAGTTATGATGAAACGATTCTCCTACGAATCCCTCGAACAGTTATGCACTTAATATCAGGGATATTTGTCGAACACACTACTCAATTAATGTTGGATCACATGGTAGAAGAGGAATTCAAGGTGTTGAAACGATTCAGTTTATACCCTATAGTGGCATTGGCTGCAGCCATGGTGGCATGTGATGGAAACAGCAGGGGGATTTTATCTGTGGAAGCATTAGATGCTTTTCTTTTAGCTTACACTACAGGGCTCTGGGTGTATCTCGCATTTAAAATCCGCGTTCTTATTTATGAGATATGTGATGTTCTTGGAATATGGTGTTTTGATATTATGACTCCATATGAATGTGGGAAAGAGAAAGAACAAGAATATTCGGCATCAGATATTGTAAACTCAACTGTAACGGTAGATTATATGATGAAAAAAGTTAACTAAGCAATTGAAGATGATTCTCTTACTGGCACGAATTACTGCATCTGCTGGTTGATAAGCATCGCAATATAGTGTCTCTTAGCTAATTGCTATTCCGGGTATGATCAATCAAGATGATTTTGCCGTCATCATAAATATAGTTGAAAATATTTCTCTCAGTCATCACCTATCTTTCCCATGGTGTATTCCTACTCCTCCTCGCCTGTTTGATCTAAAACTAACATAGCTTCATATCAAAAACAATGTTTTTAATTGCTTCGTTTAGGGCTGCATTAGATATTGCATTTTTCCAATTGAATCTTATACAACTTTCAAGTAAATGGATACAGCAAGCTTCTTTAGCCATATTAAATTCAAATGTTGTAAGAGTAGATTGAGATCTCTGTTAGATCTCAGGGACAGAGTTGAAACTCTAAATATGTGTAGTGATGTCATCGGATCACGATGAAGTTGAGAAAACAAAAATATACCATCACGATCATTACAATATGAAATTTCTGGGTCATCTCATTAAGAACTCTGTTTTTAGTTTCCTTTATCAGCATTTCCATCAAATACATTATTTACACGCAATTTTCGACTCAAGCTAGCTAATCTTGAGTGACTCAAGGAGGAGTTTAGCAGCCATTTCTACCTTGGCCTTTGATAGTGACTCCTTATTTATACATACTTTCTTTCTTTTTTGAACCAAGAAGCGCTGAATTACACTCGCGGATTTTTCCCTTCTTTGCTTTATTGCGTGACTTTGCAACGTTTCAAATGCATTGATGGCCAGCATCAACTTCTCTGTCATCTTAGTCACCTGTACATCCTGATTCTCTTCCATTTGCTTCCGTTTTGATCGAAGTGAAAATCCAAATGAAACTCTATCCGACAAGCAATGGAAAGTGGGATCTCGTAAAAAGTCGAAGCCAGGATTAGCATTTCTCTTACTCTGTATGTACCAAAATAGAGATAGCTTATCTCCGTCGGTATCATTGAGCACTTTCAGTGGATCTGGTTTCAAAGTTCGTATGTCTGAAATACTGTTTCCACCAAGTATGTGGGGTAAGTCAAGGGTCCATTTGGATGGAGCCTTCAATATTGAAGGAGTGTTTTGATTGGATTGAGAGGACACGCTTGAATTAGCATTAGCATTCATACTATCAGATGGATTTGACTGCTCACGTTCTGTAGCAGTATAAAAGGGTGAAGCGGATGCATGCTCATCTATATCAAGAGTAAAATCTTCTACATTAGGAAGTGGGAGAGAAGCAATCTTGGCTAATCTCTCAGTCTCATATTGAATGGCTTTTATAAACCTTGTCTGACTCATTACATGATTTTTGCTTCGCTGATTCATCATAATGTTAGTGTTCCTTACATATCGTGCCTAAGTGCGTGAGCAGGACATGTATTTGACATGGTGATAGGTGAGACTCCAAGGATGATAATGTCCGATTCTACAATTTTAAATGTGACATTTTGGTAAAAAAGGTTTTGGCTACAGTGATTTCAAATTTGGAATAGTGATGGTGGGTTCGATTTTTTTAATTTCAGTCGAGTTAAAAAGAAAGATTGCCCTAGTCTGTAGCTCATGTGGCAATTTTGCTTATTCCTTTTCACTATCAACAATGAATTATCCGAACTGCACTAATTGCAACATCACAACTCAAGTCTATAGCTGTATCAGGGATGGTGAATATTTGAAGGCTATTCAAATATTTGAGGAGAAACTTGGTTCACTACCCATATCAAGGCCAGCTCTATCAATTTTGGCCTATTGCTGTTATCACAACAAAGACTATGCAAGAGCAGCTGAATTCTATGAGGAACTTGTTGCACTTCATCCTGAAGCTGAAGACTATCAATTATATTATGTCCAATCCATGTTCATGGTTGGCTCGTATCACGACGCTGGTCGCGTGGCAGCAGCTGCATGGACGAAGTCCACCCGTCATTCTCAGCGTTTAAAAATGTTACAAGCTCATGCAGAGATGAAGCAGGGTCTTTACTCAGCTTGTAAGATGACGTTATCTCAATGTTCAGATGTTGACCCGGAAACCATGACGTTGTTGGGAACTCTCGACTTCAGAGAGGGAAAGTTTGCCGACGCGCTGGAGAAATATAAGGTAGCGAAGCAAGTCATAGCAGAATCACCAATGCTTTCGTATTACATTGCCCTGTGTAATTATAGACTGGGTAACTATGATACTGCGTTAGATGAGGTGAATGGAGTAATTGACGGAATGAAAAATGAGCAGTATGTTTCACGTGATTTAGATTTTTTATCTCGAGAAAGCGCTAATTCATTCGTCATTGAAGCACTTAACCTAAAGGCTGCAATTTACTACGATGCAAGAAATCTTGAAGCAGCTAAGGGAGTAATGAAACATCTCCATGAGCATGTAGATGATGAAAGTATTGATTCCATCACAATACACAATGAAACTATCATTTTCATTGATGATAATCCAACCGACGGTATTCAAAAACTGAGCTACCTTGTAAGCAGTTCTCCTTTTTCGCCAGACACGTTAGGAAACCTTATAATTTTGCACTTGAGTCAAGGACAGTATCATCTGGCAGTAGAGATGTACGAGTCGAATAAACACCTAGCGAAAGAGCATTTACCAGCGAATATATACGCCTACTTAGATGTCGCAATCATGTCTCTATCATGTCCTTCAGAAGCATTTTCTAAGTTGGGGACGCTTGCTTCACAGTACATGTCGGGACTAAAAGCAGCGCAAAAAAATCTAAGTTATACCACAACTGAGACGTCTAGGCCAGCAACATCAGCGAGACCCTTCACTTCTGCTAGACCAACAACATCACTTAGAACTGTTACATCGACTAGATTAAAAACATCGTCAAGACCAGGCACATCTGCCAGGCCACCAACTTCTCGAAAAGTGTCACGATTGCAGGAGGCTGCATCAAAAGAGTTTGATAAGCTACTAGACGATTTCATCCCTGTAATGATGCTTCAAGCTAAGTACTATTGGGACAAAAAAGATTATGTCACAGCGGAAAATCTTCTGCGCCAAAGCGCTGAGTTTTGTCGTGAAAGTGACGCCTGGCAATTAAACATGGGTCACATCCTATTTCAACAAAATAACAGGTATGAAGACTGCGCTCTCTACTACGAGCAATTAATTACCAAACGAACTGACGCGAAGGAGCTTTTAAAAGTACCTCCAATAGCGCTGGCTAATTTATGCGTAGCCTACATTGTGACAAATAGAAATGAGACCGCAGAAGCAATAATAAAAGAAATAGAGAATGAGGAGAAGCAGCAAGTAGCACTGAGAGATGAAAAGACATATCATACATGCATTGTGAACCTTGTCATAGGGACATTATATTGTGAAAAAAGAAACTTTGAGTTTGGTATCAATCGTATTTGCAAAAGGATTGATCCGCTCGAGAAGAAAAATCTTTGTTCCGACACCTGGTACTACACCAAACGTTGCTTCCTTGCATGTGCCAGCAAGATTTCAAAGCTCATGTACGTCATGACCGATGAGATGTTTCGTGATACAATGTGCTTTCTAGAAGACATAGAGCGACATGGCAAAAACATCATAGCAGAGACAAGAAACGGACACTCAAGCTCAGGTTTCGAAGAGCCTACGTCAGTAGCCCTTGAAGCAAAAGAGCTCAAGCATATCTTCATCAAGCTTTGCGCGTAAGTGAAATACCACACTAAGGTATAATATGATAAACGCTTCATGTCTCATAGACCAATAAGCGTTTCATAAATAGTCAATAGAATTCCTAATAAGGTATGGAAACCGAACTATCCACTTCAATGGTCTGGACATTTTGGAAGATACTGTCCATACATCCCACCACGGACCCCCTCCCACCTGAACATAAGTTTATATAAACCACAGTTGATATTAGTTTAGGTGAGGAACAATCATCACAACCCTGATCTGATAGCACATTCAATTAAGGTATTGAACGCACGGGCCTAACGTACCTCTACTGCACATTGAGAACTATGAGCTTGGTCAATTATTGGTTCTTTGTCAGAGGCACGAACATAATCAGCTAAGTCCTCATTCCACTCCAAATGCCACAGAGACAAAACAACATCACCGTAGCAGCTGTCTCTACAAAAATATTGCTGACAATCATTGTAAAAAGATGCCATGGAATTGTTGAGATATAGTGAAGATTATACAATAGAAGATAACACACTCATTGCGCACCATGCCTGCATCCTTTGTAGGTGCTCTTAATAGTACGCCGGGTATATTATCATTTGTTTTCGCAACCACCTCCGCCTCGAATAGTTTCCCGTTCTTATTTGTACATTTTCCACGAAATTCCCACCGACCCCAAGGCCACACTTTCCATTCCATTTCTCCTGTCCATGGGACGATTTCATAAAAGATTCCTTGATAGTGAATACCAATTAAACCCAAAGTTTCAGTTTTTTTATCAGGAATGATAGATAAGGGAAGTTTACGTATTCCACCTCCAGCAGTAAAAGCGAGATCCTGATGAGTGTCAAAAGAGTTACACTGTGCCCAAAACCATTTCGTAGGAAATGCGCCACCTAGTTTGGTTACAGAAGACACATGAATGAGAATGGTGCTCGAAATAATAAAAGTAGTTGATCTCTTACCCCAATTTTTCTCTCCATAAAATGGAGCATTTTGAAACTCATATAAAGTTCCGTTCCAATTTATAGTCCCGGTAGCCCGTGCGTTTGCCATTGTTACCTGCCAGTGTGGCTCGAACACTGGTAAAGACGCTAACCATCCAGCCGTGCTGTATTGTCGATAGTGATTTTTGTCGTTTAAAACTTTGTTCGATGGAAAGTCGTCAGAACACATAGGAGGATAGTTTCCCCAACCTGCAACCGGTAGGATTGTCATATCAAACACGGCAGTTCCAGGTACGCCTTCATTGAATTTGACCCCACCTAATGTTCCATCGTGTCCATTAAGACTACCTTGAATATGAAAGGGAAGTATTTGGAATCCAGATTTCACCCTTTCTCGCACCTCTTCCGGCAACATTGCAGAAATACTTGAAGTCTCAGTACCATTTTTCCACTCAAAAGTACAGCCGAATCCTTGAGAATATTTCCACCCCCAAAACTTACTATCATCATCATCACTTTGCACAAGATATGTATCCTTTGGGCCTATCAGTTGCATGCAAGCCAAAGTTAGGGGTGACTTGACGTATTCTATCTTCAAATATTTCACAATATTCTTCAGCTTCGTCAAAATTTTACTACTATTTTTCTTGCAATTGGCTCCTCCAGATGAGACAGTTTTACTACGAATCCAACGACCGGCATCTTCAATCGAAAATATGAAGACAAAACTCTCATTCAGTTCAGGTATAGTGAGGCGATAGTACCATCCCTCAGTAAACCTTCGATTAGTTCTCCGAAAGAATTGCATCCAAGATTTAGTTTTACCTGCCATTGTTAAATTTGAATTTTCGATACTTGCAGCTTTTCTTCGCAGAAACCAAGGAGGAAGACTCAGAAATTTCATCGTCATCTTTGGTCTATTATTTCTGCTAGGATGAGCCGGTTTAAATTTTCTTCCCGAATGAGGAGTTTGTAAGTTGACATACATTTTCCCATTGGCAGTTTCAGTATTGCCATGTATTACTCGTTCGTCATCCGTCGGTGAAGGTTGATGTGACACTAGGAGCAAGTCATATCCTCGAGCATCGATAGGTCTACAATTTTCATCAAGTTGGTACAATGGCGGAACATAATTAACGATTTTTTCATTCATAGTTTTCTCATTGGTAGACTTTATGTTCTTGGTATTAGTGTAAATACTACTACTACTATTGAATTGGATGCTGAAGTTATCATCACGTGAGATTCGAGACCATAGACAGAAACCTTCCACGAAATGTACTTTGTTCAGTCGGACTACATTCCGAGGTGAATTTCTCTGACATTCCAAAACAGAAGGTTTTGGCCGTGACACTGACGATAATATTAATGACGTAGATGATGGCAGTGGCCAATATTGTAGTGCAAACGACTCAGTTGAAGGAACATTGAGGGAAAAAAGAGGAAATAGGAGGAAAAACTGCATGTTTGATTGTGATACATTTTTTGAACAACGTGACGCAAAGATCATCAATAGTACTACTCCGGATTTTTTTAAATGATCACTTTTTGTTCAAATAGCCATAACTTTATCCCTGTCATTCATGTATATGTCAGTCCCCGTTTGCGTTGAAAACCTAGTTATAACTGGTCATTACCCAGTTATAACTGGGTAGGA
>JALLAW010000075.1:0-19489 GCA_036939535.1 Cyclotella kingstonii | reverse complement strand
AGTGATGTAAGTTTGATCATCGTGAGAGATGAAGAATTTGCGCCATTAACTACTATGCGGAAGACAGAGAGATTTATGAGGATAGCTCTCTGCTCTTTTGCGTCTTTCCTCAGTAGATAAAGTGCTGTAAATTTTTTTGCATATCTAGAATGTTTCGGAGTTGTAACATCATTAGATGATTCACATATCATGATGTAGAGCAAGACATGATGGTAGTAGATTGAGGGAGACATGGTGTTGGGTAAGTGCCGATTGCAAATTCATAAGTACAGGTATGGGGGTAGTAGTAACCACAATTTTAAACTTTGAGAAAAATCCATTTATCTAAATTATGGAGGATTCTACGCGAAAATTGCTCACAAATGCGATTTGGTCAAAATTAGGTTCGGTCGAATTCCGGGAGCCCCTCACTGACTATAGAAATATTTTTAAACACTAGTATAGTAGAGAGAGTATGAATTGTCAAAAGCGTTACCTCCAATCTCTGGAGCTCCCTCACATAATTTCTAAAATCTTGATAATTCATGAAATGTCTGCTAGAGTGTTACCTCGCCAAGATCACTCTACATACAGATCCAGGAGCAGGTCTGCCACAATATCTAAAGCATGATTGAGATGAACTGTGGCTGCATCAGCTGGGGCATCATTCTCTGTTGCAGAAGCCATGCCGTCATTTGTATCACAGATGATATCTGATGTTGTTTCATTGCCAAGTCCAAGTAGTCAAGAGTCGCTTCCTTGCTCATGCTCCAATCGTAAGATATCCAGAGAAAAATTTAGACACAATGTTAATCAGCTAGAGATGAGACAGGGACACCTTCCTGTCTATAGTGATGGAGAAGATTATGGTATTGGAGAAGAAAAGAGTAGTCAAGGGAAAGAAGAGAATGAAGGATGATGTCTATGCTGTAGAGAGACCTTAAAAATCAGATAGACCCATTTGTGCATTGAACTCACATGTGAGGTAGAAATCTATGGAATAGTTTGAAGGAACAACCAGTCTTTTGATAAAAAAAGTAAATTCAAGAAAGACAGTCTCGAGCTCATCCCAGTCAAAGTGTCCATTTTCTGAGGAGGAAGAAGTGCTTCTGTGTAGGAAGTGGGTGCGAATCAGTCTTGATCCAATAAAAAGTACAGATAGGAGCTCTCATTTGCAAAAATTTCATGCCTTCAATCGGGGGATATTATAGTGAGTTGACATAAACTGGATTTATGCGACAACGATTTTAGGACTGAGAATTCTGAGGCTGGAAAAGAGCTTTTTACAACAGTACTTCACAAATGCAGACTCCGATGTTAATAAGCAGAAGCAATTGTGAGGGAAAAATTTGAGGTATACAATGAAAGGAACGCTAAATTATTGTTTTATGAAAAAAACAATACCTTCGAATGGGAAGAAAAATGAGTTGATGGCAGAGGAAACCCATCTTATTAGAAATGACATTAGTAGCAAAAAAAATTCAACCTAGTGGTAAATATCATTGAGCAAAATTAGGAAACTCATTTGTTCTACCAAAAGAAAGTAGCTCTTCTATTTCTTTGTTACTGCTACTTTTTTATATGAACAGAAACATCTGAGCAGTGGGTTACTTGAATTATTATTTAATCTCCATATTTATTGATATTAGTGATTCTATCAAAGAAATAGAAATTGTGGACAGCCTAGGTATGACAGGAAACTTAAAGCATACAGTTTATCAATCGTGTCAATGTGGTAATTTATTAGGCCACTATTACTTGAATGTAATGAATCGAATGAAAACACAGGATAGTAACAGTCAGTGGTGAAGGACATCTCTAAAATCCATAACTTTGCAAAAGAAGCAAAGAGTCTGTAGATGCTTCAGCAGCAATACATAATATGTTAGGAGACACAAATTTCAGAGGCAGAAAATGATTGAAATGATAGGAAAAGTATGATTCAATAGTTGAATAATGTCTGACTAACTCATGCAATGATATATAGCTACAATTGTCATTCACACTACATATTAGCATGTTCATCATTCTTTGGGTAAGTGTTGCAATACCTTCATCTTCATACTATAATTTTCAAACTTAAAATACAATATTTCATTTGTAATAATTACTAAATTTAGGATTATAACCAAAGAGGCCTAAATTAAAGAGATTGGAATTGATGTGCTCGTATCTGCTTTCTATCAGTGCTATTCCTAACTGCCAAATGGCTAGTATATTTCAATCTGCAAAATTGCCTCCTTCAGATTTTGTTTTGATATTTTTCACCTCAGGTTAAACAGCTCTATTGTATTGTAACCAAATATCTTTACTACAGACTTATTCCTTTACGAGTGCTTCTGGCATTTTTTTACAAAAAGATGATTGGTGTTTTAGAAGAGGAACAGAACTAATATCTTCCTGTTTACTAGTGCTCAGGAACTATAAGTGGGTGCTGTACTCCAATCATTTTTTGTTGAGTGATTTATATTCCTGTGAGCAAAAATCTTACAAGCAGTGCACTTGATCCTGCTCAGATTATTCATTGAACTCATCAGAGATTAAAGTGATCCACTCAGTAACTTGGTTTTGTCTCATCCAAGAGAATGTGATGATGTATGCTGAAATAGTTGGCTACAACCAGATGAGAAGTAGAAGGAAGCTCACTGCTCATAACCTTGACAAGTCTGAGCTTGAACTCATCAAGATTGTGTTTTCAATTAAAAAATTGAAGGTATCACATTTGGTTGAGTGTTTCTACCATAAGCCAAAACTACATCTAAGATAACTTGATGTTGATGATGTCAGAATGACAAGTATTCTGTGGTATTGAGAAAAGGAAAAAAATGTCTTAGTGACACCCATAATCAGTCATGATCAGTTGTTTTGACTGACATCTTGCAGATATGAATGAGAGAGGGATTCATCATCGATTGTTGGTCACACGACATCACACACCACACATCCTGTCAGAAGTCAGAACAGTCATTGGTCAGAACCAGAACAAAGAACACACTGAGCCGAGCGTAGATTGGCCCGATTTATCAACCTAGGAACAATAATAAACATATACTTGCTGCTTTTTGAATTTATTTATTCCCATGTTGTCTTTCTTCTCGTCTAAGTTTTCTACATAGGAGTAGGTACGGCATTGTACGTCTTGTTCCTCAATGACGTTCGACCCCTCATTTTACTTTCTTCTGTATCGTACCATGATCGATGGAAGCAATGAAGCTGTGAATGACAACGAAAATGGAGGACAACTCACCGCTCTACACGATCTGATAGCAGGGGGCGTCGCTGGTTCATTGTCTGTCGTCGTCGGGCATCCTTTTGACACTATTAAAGTTCGTCTACAAACATCCAACTCTAGTAACAATGGGGGCACCTTTGGCACTTTTCGCTCTCTCTTCAAGGGGATGGGAGCACCTCTTTCTACTGCTTCTATGGTTAATGCGATAATATTTGCAACCTATGGAAGTTCATCAAGATTGTGGGAAAATGTCTTTGAAGGAGGGAAACATGTTGATGTCCATGGTGTGGCCACCAGAGAAGGCGGTGGGATGCTGGAGCATGGAGATGATGGTACACATGAGCAAGTTAAAATTTGGGCGGAAAATCGGAAACAAAATTTAAATGCAGCGTGCAACGCCGAATTTGGAAGTTCGAATAGTTATTCGAATACGTGTTTGGAATGGCCCTCTTTCAACCAAGAAGCTACTCCAGAATTAGTTCAAGATAGGCATGACGTTTCAACAATAAATCCAGCACAGAAAGAAGTGTATCAGCAAAATATGTTGAAAGTTTTTATTTGCGGAGCCTTAGCGGGTACAGTGCAAGCTTTTGTAATTTGTCCAATGGAGCATATTAAGTGTCGTTTGCAGGTGCAGTCTGAGGCAATGGCGTCTTCAGCCAGTCACACTGCTTCTACATCCACTATTATCACAAGGAATAAACTTTCTCCGCAGACGAGATCATTCTCCACCATTGTGTCATCTTCCAAAAATTATGTCTATACTGGTCCCATTGATTGTGGCCTATCCATTATTAAGAACTACGGTATTTTTCATGGTCTATTTCGTGGTATGGGTGTAACTCTCTGGCGAGAAACTCCCGCTTTCGGCATGTATTTTGCAACTTATGACTCAATAAAAGCCCGTGTGGAGACATTTCTTGAGGATAAAGGTGAACATCATCCGATCCCAAGCCATTCTCATGCTTGGGCAGCATCAGCTTTGGCTGGTGGGATTAGCGGTGCATCCACTTGGGCAATAATATATCCTTTTGATGTGATCAAAAGCAGGATGCAAACTGGGCCATTAGAAAGGCATTTGCAGAAGGGAATGTGGACTGTGGCCAGGGATATTGTTAATGAGCATGGGTTCCAGTATATGTTTCGTGGCTTAGGAATTACTCTCATCAGGGCATTTCCAGTGAATGCAATCATTTTTCCTGTCTATGAATTTGTGTTACTACAACTAAGTAGATAAATTAACAGAGGAGAAATGCTCTACTCAGTACTTCTAGATTGTATTGAATCTAGACAACAGACAATAATGTTTGTGAGTAAGGAGAGAAAAAATACACTATTCTCTTACATGACTGATGGCATTCAATCTATGATTAGGAGTTTCTCACATCGTCCCTACAAGGGTAGCTATATGTCACATACAACAATATCAGACCTAACGCTATCCGCTTAAATCAGCTGATCGACTAATTTCACTTCTTTTCTCTTCAACTGAAATTCGACCAGCTGTAAAACAGCATACGTTCGTTGGATTATTATATTGTTATTTTTCATTTAAGAAACTTTCCCAAACGATAGCTATGAGAAATAGATGATGCTATAATTGACAATATATTCCTTGACATTGCATTGCCTTTGTCTATCAGCTGAAAAGTAGGCGCGAATGGAGCTACCATAGAATGCTTTTACAAAAAAATCCTTAGGTCTGAAAGAAGAGTGGATGCTTCTTCATACATTTGATTATGGAATCAACTTCCCTCGGACATTTTAGAATCTTCTCCTGTATTTATGAGATAGTAGCGCGCGATGGTGAAAGGATATTGACAATTTCTATTCTAGCAGCGCAGTGACTTACCCTTGGAATCTTCACATGCTTTTGAGCGGCACAAGCTTCCAAGTCGATGTACGGCTTGGCGCAAGGGCCGTTTGGTAACTTATCACAGTCGCTGCTTTTCGTTTCTGCCTCCATTCTGCTCATTCCTCCAGTGGAACAAACAAGTTTGAACGTACTACTACTAATAGAAGTAGGAGTAGGTACTCTGTGTCTTTCTCAATGCAAGGAAGAGGAAAAGAGAGGAAGTAAGGTAGTTTAGGTCTACGTACTGCTGCCTCATCCTACACACACTTTCTCTCTCTAGAGAGAGAGAGAGAGATTTGGTAGATGTGAGTGGATAGTACTACCTCTAGATAAAGTAGTGTACAAACAGCAATACCGCTTTACTAAAATCTACAGGGAACATCAACAATAGGAATCGTACAGCAATCGTAGCAATAGTTTCTATCCGAAAATTAAGTCTATTGCGTTTCCTCGAAACAACGACCTGAAATCGCCGCTTGTAAGTTGACCGCGAGGACTATGGCGCAGGTATCTGCTCGAATCTGAGAGTGATACTAATCGGTTCATCTACTATATTGCATGGAGTATGACATGCCATTGATGCCTATGTTTTCTCTTCTACGGAATGCCTAACGTTTGTACAAAAGGTCAAGTTAGCGAGGGAAGGAAGAAATGTGAATTTAACAAGTGCTCTTGTTTGTGGATTGTGTCTGCTGATTCGTGTCGTTTGAAGTGCAGATATCTGGGTGGATATGAAACCTCTTAGTCCGAGCGTCTGATTTTATCTCCGAACCTTAAATACACTTTTTTCTTTTACGCTGTTTTCATTACATCCGTCAAACTTTTCTCTCGCTCCCGTTACCAGTGAAAATGGTGAATGTTCCGAAAGAACGCAAAACTTTTTGTGCCAGCAGAAAATGCCGTAAACATCAAGTGCACAAGGTGACCCAGTACAAATCTGGAAAAGCTTCCAACTTCGCTCAAGGGAAGCGTCGTTATGACTCTAAGCAGATGGGTTTCGGAGGTCAAACAAAGCCTGTCTTTCATAAGAAGGCGAAGACTACCCGTAAAATTGTTCTTCGTTTAGAGTGTAAGGCGTGCAAACAGAAAAAACACTTGACACTGAAGAGGACAAAGCACTTTGAGTTGGGTGCTAAAAAGGCTGAAAGTGGTCATCAGTATTAGGTTTAATCCATTAATCATACAATTCTATTCCATATGACTCTAAAGGTGCTGTTAAATGCATCAATATCATTATAATCTAATGCACTGTGTCTTCCATGCTTTCTTAGTTTACTCTCGTCGTAACTTATTTAATTCATTTTTGAAAAAAGCTAAGCTCTTCCCCATGACTTGGTGCTTCATGTCAATTCCACCTATCAACTCTAAGTCACGAGACTTCTTTGCACGCATGTCATTCATATTGGTCCATGGCCGCGTTTCAGCAGTATCCCCTATCCTACATACTAGCTCAGTTCTTGTAAGGTTATTTAGGTTACTCTTTGACCTTTCTTTCAGTATACAAACACGTTCTTTTGCAAGACGAATACGATCATGTGATATCATTTGCTTTTCGTGTTCTATGCGTTCAGCATCTGATTTCACCTTACTGTCGAAATGTTGAACTTTCTGAGATAAAGCTTCTGCTTTTGCCAATTCCTCTTGCGCTTCTGCTTCTTTATTCACAACAAATTCTTTAAATTGTATCAATTTCTCCATTTCATCATTGATTTTAGCTTCCATTTCGTGCATCTCAGACATCATTTCCTCAGCGTAAAGTATTTCCTCTTTTGCAGCAAGTTTACGCTGCTCAAACAAGGCTTCCGATTGTTGTAGTTGTGCACGTTCTTTATACAGGTTCTCCTGTGAAACGTTAAAGAAAAAGAAAATTTCATCTGTATATTTTGTATTGTATTGCAAAAAATATTTAATCATTAAGCTACCTTCTCCGCGAAAATGGATTGTTTGGTTACTTCCAAATCCTCTTTCTGTGCCCGAAGTATTTCGACATCCTTTTCATGAGAGGCGCAGCGTTCTGCGACTCTTGATTTCTCATAACCCAATTGTTCATGAAGCGTTCTCCGTTCATTCTCAGCACAAAGCTGCACATATTCAGCATTTATCATTGATCATCTCATGAAGGCAAAAACATAGATCGTACTCACCTGCAAACTCTTCAGAGATTCTTTTTCGACTGAATGGATCAGTTTGGCCTCATCTGAAATGACTTTAACATTATTTGTCAGTAACTCTAAATGCTGCTGACTCTTGGCAACACCACCTTGCATATTTTCTATACACTTAAAAATTTGCTCACTTTGGGAGCATGAAGTAGTTAACGCTGGTTGTAGTAGTTTTACCTTTTGAAAGATATCGTTTATGACTTCCTGGCTGGATGATATCTGATGCATTATTTCATTGTAGGACTTGCAAAAGGAATCAGAAGTATTTTGCTGCTTTTGTTCCATATTTAGGAGACTTAATTGAATCTGAGATGATAGATCAATCACACTACTTTTGGCTCTTTCCTTATTCGAAACTTCTAGATGGTTCAAAATTTGAAGAATATTGTTCTGTGAACATATTTGTGCTTGTCGTATTTGCTCAGTACTTGCGTGTAGTTTAGCAAATTCTGATACAAGAAAGGTTTCGAAATTTTCCAATTTAATGACTTGCCCTTGCTGCGGCTCTTCCTCTACTGTACTTCGCGCCATCAAACTAGTATTTTTCTTAGCTCTCATTACTGATGCAACAACCACTGGAGCAGTTAATCCACCTTCTCTTTCGTCAGAGATGCTTGGATTGATTCGAGAAATGTTTTTATCTAAACTAGTAGTTTCAGCACTAAACATGGCAAAATGTCGTTCTGTCACGTTTCATGTGCTCATAATT
The DNA here is from genome assembly GCA_036939535.1 of Cyclotella kingstonii. Lineage (NCBI taxonomy): Eukaryota > Bacillariophyta > Thalassiosirophyceae > Thalassiosirales > Thalassiosiraceae > Cyclotella > Cyclotella kingstonii. The sequence continues at coordinate 11,552 of JALLAW010000075.1, read as the reverse complement.
AATGGTTTTAGGCTCAAAGACACATACCTTGAATTCTGGAATATTTTTTCTCGATCTTTGTCGTAAAGGACAGAATCAAACCTAACCTTCTGTTTTATGCCGTCATTCTGCCCTACCTTTTGACTTTGACTTGTTGATTTTTGATTCTCTGCAGACCTGCTTTCGTCATAGGATGGAAAAGTACCTGCATTTGGCCGCGTATTCCGAAGCATTGCTAAAATTCCATCTACATCGTTTTCGTCCTCATAATCAGGTATCTCATCTTTGACAATATCTTCACGGTGGGGCATAAATCCGAGCGGCAGCGGCATTTTCTATGTCTTCGAGTCCCGCTCAACCGAGCTCATACCTAAATTCAATTATTGCAAATTTCCAAAGCAACCTAATTATTCGAGTATCTTTCCGCTCAGATGGCTACCTGCAATGGATACAGAAGAATTTTAAATCATTGCAAATATTTTTCTCTCTCTAGCTAAAGAGTGTATGGTACGGTACTATGGGCTGTATTGGCATAAAACAGAAAAATGTCAGTGTATAGTAACTATCTTTAATCAGTATCCTCCAGTAGTTTACAACCAATAAAGGGAGCATAATTGATTTCATTCAGTAACGAGCAACCTCAATCATATTACTTCTTTTTAACCTTCAGAAAATGATTTTTGAAGAAACATCTTACATTATTCAAGCAATGTCTACCCACTACCTGTCATCTTTAACGATACCATACACATCATTGTCACTTTACATTTCTAAGGATTGCTGATAACAGTTATGACAGCAGTAAATGGGACCCTTGAAAACATCTTTGGATAGAAGTGCATGATGCTGAAGACAGGACAGTGATGATGATGAGCTGATCTTGTTGTTGCAATTGGAGTATGCTATCTCATTGAACATGAAGAAAGATGATAAGAAGATTGCCAAACCAAGAAAACCTCAAGCCCAGCGCACAAAATTTCAACCACACAACTACCTTGAACCATCATGAAGCATTTCACTAAATGCACTGAGAATACTCGGTAAATCATGACTGCTTTTGCTGTACCACAGGAGCCCTTTGAGGAAGATCTACCCAAGTTGGTTGAACGTAATGAATTGTACTGTAATGAATGTGTTGGTATGAGGGATGTAATGAATCTGTAGAAGCTGAAGTAATAACACTGGAGACAATTTCAAATGAAATTTCTGCATATGCATTCTGAATTGATTAGACTCATATCTGTAGACAATGCTTAAACATCTTCAAAGTTTCAATGCCATAATTACATATGGAGGAATTTGTGTCTACTACATCTGAAGATGATGTATCTAAATTACTAAAAAGTAAAGCACCAAGAACATGATATACCTAGGATTTTAGATAGTTCAGCTTGCACGCATGCAGAATGTTAATTTCTAGAAAAGGTTACAGAATTTTTGTTTTAGAGGAAGAGGTTCTGACAGTTCTATTGGAAGGTGATCTTGACTGAGAGTTGTGCTCTTTGTGAATCTCTTTCATCTTGGTTCATTGACAGATGCTAAAATTTTGGAGAATCACGTTTGTAGCAGCTTCCAGAGAGGCATGATACTACATCGTGATTCAAATTAGCTCTTTTCGCAAGCCTTTTATCTCACTGATCGATTGTATCCTCTATATTTGGCCATATCAAACCTAGGCAATAACACATAAAAAGATTATGAGAAAATCAATCAAGTCAGAGAACATACTTACTTTCTGAATCTAGGTGACTTACAAAACATTTTATGTGCTCTAGTTCATACTAAATGACAACATCAAATCTTTAAGATGGAAGATATGTAATACTTCAGCTGTATTAATTGTATTTATACTTCAATACGATCGTACTTCTTTTTCACTAGCTCATTCAATTGCTTTGAATGATTCGACCATTATCTTAAGAAAATTAACTCTTCAAAAATAAGCTTCTATTATAGACATCAAGTTGAAACAACAAGAGAATGAATAGGCTTGGTACTTTTGCTATGTAGTTCATTCGATAGGAACCCTTTGAGGAAGATCTACCCAGTTATGTGATAAATTGTACTGTAATGAATGTGTTGATGGTTGAGGGAGATGTGTTGGACAAAAGTGAAAAGATTTAGTGATGTTCCTTTTGTGTTAATAGACTATCCAACAAGAGAAATATGTTTTTTTGATAAAATCAGATGGTACTGTCATTGACCACATCAGATGCCCCTGCACAGTTTAATGGAAATTAAATCACCATGCGACTCAAAAACAATGTCCTCTAGAGAAAACAATCAGGCTGATAATTCACAGCTTCAGTTGAAATTTTCTGGTAGACAGAGTTCCAAATGGAAGACTGTGAGATAGCAGTTAACTATATTACTCACATAGTACTTCCTCCTAATGGAATATGACAATCATAAACATGTCAAATGTGACCAACCATCCAATATTACTCTCTTCTTCTTTGTTACATTATGGACATTAGAAGTGGTACAATTAGCCCCTGAGGATGTCCTGAATTGATTTTTCAATGCGATTCGCTTCACCAGCCACATCAATACCCTCTCCATACCGTCTTCTCATTGTTCGGTACTTCTTCAGTTGAATTGTACCCTCCATTTCTCGTATAACCTATTGATGAATAAATCATTCAACTATCCAATCAGAGATGGATTTTTCACATGACAATTTCGGGCGCATTTCTCTTTAGCCCAATTATGCATGACTCACATATCTTCCACGTCCGACCGCCTTTCGTATACGACGTTCATTTTCCATCATAATTTCTGCAGAGTTTCCTGGGCGAAGAAGACAATTTTGTGGATCTCGCAATGCCTCTTTCCATTTTCGTCGAACATATTCTATGCCTTGTGGATGGGGGTAGTCTTTCCCCACGAGAATAGCTCTGTTCGCACAGGTAGATCAGAATTAATAATACATGAAGGAGGAGAGCGAAGAAATTTCAATGCTATCTTTCAGTTTGATGATAAAAATCTCACCGTTTGTATAGATCTCGAACGAGCGGATGCATTATATGATGATGATTAGTGTGGTGTCGCAGTAATTGATGGAATAGTAAGATAACCTATCAGAGAGAGAGAGCTGAAGAGAAAGAGGACGGAGAAAGGCAGAAAAAAAGAGTGACAAAAGAATAAAAAGAGAGCAGAGTAAAATAGAGAGAGACAAACAAGAATGAGAGTTCATAGAGGCAATGAGACTATGCATGAAAACGATTATTCTTTCGAAATCACGACGAATGTTGCAGCCGATGAGCTGGAGAGAACACAGAATCCCCTCTAGTATTATTGTACTTCCACGTACTACCTCTCTAGAGTACTATAGAGTAGTAGTACTATATTCCTATTTGAACCTCACGTCATCTTCTGTCTCTTTAGAGAGACACTTCATCGAGCGAATGCAACCAACATAGTGTAGTGTGTCACATGTCACATGATATATGCACGTAGTATGCTGTCAATGTTGAAGACAAGCGCCGTATTAATCAAGACACAAAGTTTCACTCGAGCATGGAGCAGTTGTGCGGTGATGATGTTTTTAGCAAGTACAAGCAGCAACGCTGTCTACCGTCGTTTCACGGCGCATGGATATTCTTACAAGTCGTGTCTCTCGTCATTTCTACCTTCATTTAATCGTCCTCGGATAGAATGGAAAACAACTAATGATCCACGAGATTATGGAGGAGCCGTGTTACAATTATCCCATTCCCGACGCAGTAGCTCTCACACCACAACCAAATTAATGAATGACAATTTATCAAGTCATGACAGAAACTCCCCATCTCTATGCCTCACAAACTCTTATCAACCTTCCCAACCTCCTCTTAGTATTGCAAAGATTCGGCAAATATCATCATCGTCTTCTTCTTATGAATGGACTGTTCCTAAAACCATTCCCATACCAGAAGATCAACTTGAGATATCATTTTCCCGCTCATCAGGCGCTGGAGGTCAAAACGTCAACAAGGTAAACACGAAAGCAGATATTCGCTTTCATATTGACTCCTCCTCCTGGATACCCCTTGAGGTGCGTGAGCGACTGAAGATTGATCAAGCCCATCGGATCAACAACGAGGGTTACTTCATTCTTTCCTCTCAGGAACATCGAACACAACTCCAAAACAAACGAGAGGCACTGCAGAAAGTAGAAAATATTTTGAAAGAGAGTTGGGGAAGACCAAAGGTTCGAAAAATGCGTGAGGGCTTGAGTGTCAGGACAAAAGAGAGCCGAAGGGAAATGAAAAAGCAAATAAGTGAGAAGAAAGCCAATAGAAAAAATGTTGATTTTTGATAAGGTGAATGTATGAGTGAAATGTGGACGCAAGATCCAGATACATACGTTAACCTCTTCATTTGTAACTCATGGTACCACTGCGTGAAAATATACTGAAGATGTTCACTGTTTGATGACTACAACTAAGGATGTCATAAAGAAGTACAGCTCTTTAGTTCACTTGACGATTTTTGAGTGCATTTGTTCATTTGTCCATTGTAGTTCCTAGCACTCACACCAAAATCAAAGCATTTTTGAAATGTGTGAGTAATTTGTAAATTCTTTTAGGGTTAGCATGTAAATAAGTAGCACCAGCCTTGTTCATGCTGTAATACTCCCTGCATCTGAAAAATTAGTCAATTATATGAAATCTTAAAAGTATAAATTCTCAAAGCATTCAAAGATAAGTACGTAAGTTTGTCCAGTGATATTGTTGAAGAGTATTGGTCCACATGTCAAAAGTGGGTCCCAGCTGTGCGTTCATACATTAATTCTCCATGCATCCTGGAAAATGCTAGATTTAATTAACCTTTGCAGGGTTAGTTTTTGAAGATATTTCTTTTGAGGGAGTTTCAATACATATTAGTATCTATGCAATTCATGAAGAGGGAGATAACTGAGTGGATGCAATAGATATTATTGTTGAGATAAATAAAGAATTTTATGAGATTCCTGATTCAATGAGAGAAAGGCAATTACATGCATCAGCCTTGCTGGTAAATTATAAGTTCTTTATCTACCAGAAATTTTTAGTCCAACAGATCATCAACAAACAAAAAACCACTATCTCTAGGTCACTGTTCTCCTCACTCTAAAAGAATCACACAACACTGTTCAGAGTCTCTTTTCTATGAAATTAGAGTTTTGCAACAAAGCTTGGAGAGAGAGCTGCTGCATAGACAAATGAATGAAGAGAAATCTTCATGTCCTGCAAACATGAAGTTATTCCACAGTAGATGTACTACTCTATCCTCAGCTCCTGCTCTTTCCACAAAGTTTAAGCAATGATCTGCAGAGTTTGATATGAACATCTTGCAGGCTATTGGAGAAATTGACTCTCTTTCACCTGTATTGTGGACCAAAGCCATCAAGAAGTGCAAAAGGCAATAAGACAGAAAATAAAAGCTTGGCCAGGAGAGAAAACATAGAAAGAATTGGATGAAAAATGTATCACTTAAATCCCACTCAAATTAAACGTCTTCTCACAATGTAAAATGATCAGATGGAGATATGAAAGAAATAGATTAATGCACATGGAATTAATCATTTTGTTCAAATTGGATGTAACTCATCAAAGAAATGTAGTATCATTGAATGATTGAATACCATTCATTATGCATTAACAGTGCTCAAGGTAATGGGTTTGTCATTGGCTTTGTCTTGCTGAAACGTATCATTTTTAAGTGTGGCATTTAAAAAATTTCTTCTTGATAGTGGTTATTTACTAAGTTATTTATCATTGTTATCTTCTTGAAAATGTGCAGACAATGAATATCATCATGAGTCATGACATGTGCCAAGAAAAACAGCATGTTTCCATTTTGTTGATGTGTTATCATAATTTTTGAAAAATAGTAGGGGAGTGTTAAAATTGTTGTAATGAGTCATCACACTATTGTGAGTATCTAAACATTTGTTTTGCTAAACAGTTTTACTAAAGTATGCATAAATATTCAGTGATCTTGTTGCCCAAAAATTGAAGTGTTATTGTTTAAATGCATGCAGGCTTTAAAAAAATAGTCTTTTATGGCTCTATTAGAGCATCTATCTGGATGTTAAGAGTATTACAACACCCCTAATTTATCTCAACTGTGGCCAACAGTACTATCATTTAAAAAAATTTACTCTTGATGTACTCACCACCTACAGTGTATGATGTAATCAGTCAGAGTCGTGGTGGAGATGAGCCTTGAACAGGCTGAAATTGTTGAATTCTCAGTTGGACGATGGGAAGAAGATGGCCAAACTTTTGAGATATAATGTCATGGTTTAATACCCTTTGGCACTGTAAGAGGTAAAATTATGACAAATGAATAGAGAGTAGTGGCACACAACAATGTGAGAGAACTTCAACATCAGAATTCTTATATATTTGGATGTTATCATGGTAAAAGGAAAATAATCCAGCCCAAGTGTTTTCATGAATGCAAGGAAGGCTGGTCTACTACATAACAACACATGTTGAATAGCCTTTGTGTACCGCCCTATAGTACTCCTACTAGATAGTAGTAGTACCACATTTTACTGTAAGACCCATTCATAATGTTAGACATGGACTGCTACATAGTAAAATAGCATCAACATTACAGTTACGAAGTGAGCATGCCTTAGCTGAAAGAATCAGCCCACACTTAAGCATTCTACCACTGAATAAATCAGTGGTACATTGCATTTGAATTGTAGAGCATGTCAAGAAGTGGACAATGAGTGTGAAAGGAACAGGGTAAGTGGCTCACCAAAAAAGGACCACCCATGAACCAAAAAATTTAAGTCAGAGTCCGTTAGGTTAGAATAATATACCATTGATGTTGGTGCAAATAAATATACTGCCAATTTCAGAAATTTTTGAGAGATATTCCCAATCATATTTAGAGGGGGAACTCAAAAGGTGGGGCAATAATCAGAAGGCTGTCTTTGGAGTTACCTTAGAATCTTCCTACATAGGTAAGTCTCCCTAAATAAATAAATTATCTTAAAAAATTACCGTTATGATCTAAACAACGACAAATATACGTCGTTTTAGTGTCATCATAATAACACAGCAATGACGTAGAAATACGTTTGCAAATGAGGCCCTTCAGTTATCTGGAATATTACGAGATACTCTCATCTCACAATTTATTTTGACCCTTCCTACCTCATCCTCACATTCTTTTCGCTTGTTCCTTTGTATCATTGGTAGTTCTTTGATATTGAATACTATTAACAGATATTCCTATACCGATTCTTTTGCCTTCTTCTTCACTGCATGAGCTCCGTCATAAAAGTGTTTTAACTTCCGTTTTTGCCTTAGGTACATGTTCTGAGAAAAAAGGTTATTATCTGGTAATCTCTCACATCACTGGTCTTGTACGCGAACAGTCTGGAGACTGCTTCTTCAAACATTTTTCTCTACCCACATAGAGGCAGAGCTTTGAGATCACCGCGACTGAGTTTCTGGGTATCTCTGTGGTTGTTATATTGTTGTCACTGTCTTCAAGCGCAGGCAAGTATACCAGTTGCAAGGGATCTTGATACCTGTGAGTCACTTATTTGATTCCTTCAACTGATTTTTTGATCTTCTTCCTAAACGTACCGTATTTAACGTGATGATTAGCGTCCGTCAATAAGATGATCTCATCACCATAATTTTGCCAAAGACTGCATTGAAAGATTAAATCATCATCGAAAATTTCTTGTGGATACATCATTATATCTCCTTTTTTCCTTTGATGTCTGTCAATGTATCTTTGACGTTGTCAGAAAATGGATTTTATACCCCCAAATCTGCTGTTTCCTGTAAGCTATTACAACCCTGGTCGATATGTTGTTATTGCAGTTGAACCTCAAGGAGGTCCATCTCCCCAAACCTCTGAATAGACTTCAGATTTTTTTATGTATTTGGAAAATAGCGTTTGGAAAATTAATCTGACACCATCTGGCTGATGTTTTTCTACTACTTCCCATCTGTTATGTGCTTTAATCACCCTTGGCCCGCTATCTGTGAGGCAATGTCTTAGTTGTGTAATCCTGTTATGTCAGTATTTGAGATATTGCCAATTGATATTGAGCTCTAAAAGTCCTATACAATCAACTTCATATTTGGTACTAAGTTCCTCCACCTGCTGTTGCTTGACTATTCTAATGGAGTTTTGTGCACATTCATCCATTTGACTCACCATAATCCTGAATTTTCTTTTTTTATCCGGGATGTGGCCTACCATTGCGTTGTTCCCACTGTTCTTTTTGTTTCTGCATTCAACTTCGAGTGTATTTACAGTTTCATACCTGTTAACTGTGTCGACTCCTTTCACAGAATAACTCTTGGTGTCAGACTCAGTTCTTCCTGGTCCATGAAGTCTTGTTTCTAGGCGACCGTAGTTAGTACGTTGGTTGCGTTACAATAAATTCATGTCTTGCTGATAGCCTTGTAAAACCTAGAGTAACATTTTTCATCATAATTATTGCATTACTCCAGAGAGTCAGTTTATTAGGTCAAGTCGAAATTCTTTCCCCTATGATGAGAAACCTCTCCTTGACTACTCTGCATTCAGAGTTAAGTCTAAATGTAGGGAAAAATTTCTTTGGTGGAATTGATATAATTTGTTCCCGTCTCTTCCTTTCTTCTAGATGACATTTCTTTGTAGGAATATGCAAACCGTTTTGTAATCCCTGTTGTCTTGACAATGGTGGTTTTCTTGTAAACTATTTCCCTTGTTTCAAACATAGTGATTCTCCATCTTTTTCCATTTTTCACAGGGTCTGGAGCGTTCTTATCACCAATATCTCTCCATGCTGTTTGCTCTAAGGTCATTTTCTCCTCCTCCATCTGTTTGTTCTTAACATCGTTGTCCTTTTCCTTACCTTGAGTTGGGATGGTTTGTTTTCCCATTTCATTCTTCTTTTCGAAGAAATTCCTTTGCAAGTGTTCAGATAATTTTTGATCTTTCCTATTGTGTCCTCATGAATGGTTGCTATGTAGGATCTTTTCGCTATTCTTCTGTTGTGACTCTCCCTCTTCTTGCACCACTTTTATCGCTTTTCTCTCTCACCGAGTCTATGTTTAAGTACCCCAAACTCAACCTTGGTGAAGTGCTTGTTTTGGCCCCAGGGACATTCAGTCTCCCTTTTGTTGTTTCTTGGTTCGCCTTGTCATTCATCTTTTCTGGTTTCTTCGCTCCTTCTTCTTCTTCTTCTTTTTCCAGCATAAGTCCTCTATAGTTTCGTATTAGTATCTATGTGGGGAAACCCTTTTTGTAAAATGGCCCAAAAACCAACATTGTTTGGAACTCTTGTTTCCACTGCGTCGTTCCATTTCGAGACTGCTTTATTGTCAATTACTTGTTGGTGTAAGCTCATCTCTCCACCTGTTTGTAACCATCTTTGAGTCCGCCATTGATGGTGCCTTTTACAAATTTGATGGATTACCTTGGGTACGATTTTGTGTAAGTGATTTGTTACTGAAAGTTGTGTAGAATTTTAATTTTGCGCTCCTCCCAATCGAGGAGAAGTATTTGGTGTTATTAGTTGGACAACATTGTTTGAATTTAATACCCGTCACTCACTCTGGTCAACTGACAACCTTACTAAGTACATTTCATCTCTATAACTAGGAAAGGCAGGGATGATTTGAAGTAGGTTTGATACATGCATAGCACTCTGTGGTCAAGACAACCTGTACAAAGACCACACCACCTGAGTTTAGAAGAATAAAGGTGGTTGTTGGTGGATGGATTTATAAATAACTTCCATGAGCATAGAGCAACAACATTTATTCCATCACATTTCCTTTGTGTGGATAAATCTATTTCAAGGTGGTAAGGACAGGGTAGGAAGAGGATCAAAGTATGGTCTACATCGATATGTGGCCATTGATTGGAAACAAGAAAATGGTTGTGTAATACAGACGCGGCTAGTGGTCACAGTGGTGTTACGGTTCATCTAAAGGTGGTAAAAGGAGGTGATAAATTATATGAGGATGACCTTGAAGGTGATAGGCAATCATTGCATTTTACTTTGGTTTTAAAACAGTTACTTAGTCTATGATTTCATTTCAACAGAATTATGTGTGCTGACAATTACTTCTTCATTACATAGCTGTAATCAAGACTGCCACCAGAATGCATCCAAATTCTACCTTGGTAGCTTTGAACTTACACATTGAGGAGATCTACATCCAGTTTCAAGTCCAGGAAATTAGGAAGAGGGTAAGCCATCTACATAGGCTTTTTTGAATGGACTGAGAATGACACTATTTCATTTCAACATGTGAGTCACTTCTCACTGGGACTCCATACACAAGATATCATAACAGACAGATTGATAAGACTCCTGATGCTCCACCTGAAAAAGTCACTCTAACTGTTCATCAACCAAGATATGTGAAACCTACTATAGTTCTTGCGCAGAAATTGATAGACACAGTAGATGCCCCCTGTATTACTTGGTGGTGGAAGAAATTGAAAGAAAGGATTGAGCCACATGAGTTAATGTTTCCATTTTTTCCATGTGCATGGTCAATGCATGGCTTCCTTTTCATGCTATTCATACATTTGATGATGCAAGGTACAATTGGGATCAAAAGAAATTTTATACAATTCCTGCACATAAATTGATTAATGACAAGTATGACACCAGCGTAAGAGTTCAAGGAGTTCAAGAATCACACAATAAAAGCTACTTTGGCTACCATATCAGAGCCTATACCACAAGTGGGTATTATGACTCACTTGATGAGATCAGAATCAGGATGTTTAAGTATTGAAAAAGGTGTTCAAACAAAGATAAAGAGATCAAATGAGGTGTCAATTTTCTTGCAAGAGAGCAACCCATGTTTTTTGAGTGTCCTGAAATTCATCTTTGTTGTGTCAAAAATAGAGCTGAAGAGGAAAAATTGCGTTTCAAAACACATCTAGTACAGTATAAATGAAGGCAAGAAGTGAGATAATTGTTCATTTGGCACAAACTTCCATTCTAAATGATGATTTATGTAGTTATAAGTGTAATAGTAATGTAAGCTAAGGGCCGTATCACACTGTCGCGCGACATTTTTCAAAGTAAAAAAAAATCTTAGAAAATCCTACTTTACGTGTCGCACGACATGCCACACAGAGACCTTAAACTAGAATTACACTAAAGTAGAATAGTACTTTGTAGTGTCGTATTTTCATATCACACTGTCGCACGACAGTAGAAAAGTTGAAATTTACGTTTCCGTTCATCATTTTTGTCCCATTTGAGATAGTCTTGTCACAAATTGAGACCTCAGCCATGACGGAAAACATCGATACCAGTATGGAAAATATCAATGCCAATGACCTGCAGCCACCACCTCTTCCCTTCGAAATCAATGTAACCACTGCTGAAATAGACCTCGACACCCCCCAAGGTGTATTCGATCGTCTTGACAAGGATTCCTTGATGAAACATCTGAAGCTGCTCAAATCAGATGATACCATCAATGGCAAGGTTTTTTACAAAACATACTCCAAGTGGGACATGATGACTCCCGAACAACGTGCAAAAGCATTGGAGTTCTGGCTAACAAACCTAATTGAGCATGTTCGTCAGTCTGTCAAATGTAATGTTGAAA
>JALLAW010000074.1:0-19474 GCA_036939535.1 Cyclotella kingstonii | reverse complement strand
GGTCGGACTAGGCCGACTCTATGAATACGGTCACTGACACTATGTAACTAGGTTCGTTGCCTATACGGGGATTTACATATAGATATAAGTGACATTAACTCTAGACAGGAAAAAGCAACTTGGAGAGAAAATGTGAGACAAACGAAGATAACTAGATTCAAACGAGTAGGAGGCAGATCACCATTCACGAAATAAAATTAAAGCAACCAATTACTAGTGATACCAAGCACAGTGATCGGTAAAGACGCTATTGGAGGAGTCCTGGTTCAGAGACTACAGGAAGGTTGGATGGTAGAGATGCGAATGGAGGAATCACGGATCTGAGAACTACCTTGGATTATACTCAGTACCGGGATAATGGGACGTTATAGGGTGGTGGGATTTACACTACTGTACTGGTAGGAATCAAGTAGGGCATTACGAAAGATAAGCATGTAGATTTCGGTTAAGATGCGCTTGTAGGGCTCTGTGTTAGAAACTACAAGAAGGTTGGTTAGTAGAGAAGTGAATGGAGGAATCACGGAACTGTGAGCTGCTCTTGAGTACGGTCAGTTACCAGGAGAATGCGACTTAATGGTGGAGTAATATACACTACTGTACTTTTCAAGAGTATAATCATGTAGAGCAATGTACGCGATGCTTACGAAATAGAAGGGTAAAATTAAAAAGACTAGCTTGCAGCGTAAAACAGCGAATGGAATATTCAGAAATTTTGGGACGAGTTGAGTAAATAACAGAGTCGGAGTGAAGGAAATGAAATAATGAAGTAAGGTATGTCAAATTCAAGGTCCTAAATTGGAGAGGGAGATGTATCAGGGTATAGATGACTTTGACGCGTACATAGGTACTTAGACAGGTAGAGCTCCGAATTCCACATTCGGGAATGAAGGATTCGCAGCGGGTCCATAGAAAAAGACAAGTGATTATAGGAGAAGATACAGGTACCGACATAAATATGTAGCAGTGAGAATGAGCCATTCACAGATCATATACCCAAAACGAACTACTAATACACAATCAATATGGGAAATCGTAGGAAGATGAATACGGGAACCCAAACCGATTAAGTAGGAGGGTTAATAGTAGGGATATGAAATTTGACGTCATGTGAACATCGCATTCACAGGAAACAAAAACATGACCTCAATAGAAATTTAAAGAAGTACTATAACTTACTCTACGAAAGGCAGAAAAACCAAGAACAATCACCACAACGCGAAAGAAGACACTAAATCAAAAATGAGGACTCCAAGTGAACCTAAGGAATTCTGCTTCGACTCAGTCGTATCTTCCGAAAATGAGCAAGCGGTGACACTAGTTTACAACACACAAATGGGACACTTCTGGGCAGACAAATTTCCAAACAAAGGAGACTGCTTCTATGACGCCCTAGCTTCATCTCCATTTGCCGCCAATCTTTTCCCGAGCACTACGGATGCAACCGCGGTTCGAAAGAATATTTGTGATATGATTGGGAAACAACAGGAAGAGCTGTTCGATATTTACAAAAAACAAATCCTAGACGATATTGGGAAAGCAGCGGCAGGCGAAGTAATTAGATTCAGGAAAGAGATAAAGGAAGAAGATGCGTTGTCCAAGAAAGGTTTTCGCCAATGGGTGAGAAAAATAAAAAAAAGGAGTGGGCTCTTACCATTATGAACCACCTAGCAGCTGTTTTTTTCTCAATATAGACCTGATCGTACTCGAGGTGCGCTCCAAAATTATCTGTTAGACCAGCGGTAGAAACAGACAATCGTATTGAAAGAACAATTGTGGTCATGAATAACAGAAACAGACATAATCTTCTGCTATCTCCAACAGGCGAACTTGCAAAACTAGAACCCAAATTGAGTTGGACAGTTGTAGTACGAATCAGGAAAAAGGACATGGTGGACGGTCTTCCTTTACGTCCTGTTAATAAACTAATTCCAGGTGGATGAGAAATTCCAAACTGGCCAGAAGTAGGAAATTGGAAACCTCTTGATGATCACACTGTATCATCCCTTTACGTAGAAGACGAAAAGGAGGATGAAGTTGGATCCAGAGCATCTGAGTCTAAAATAACAAACATACAGACTGAATAACGAGAAGACAGAGGAAACGAGATACCAACAGAGATTGAAGTGCCAGTTGAGAAGGAAGACAAGGAAAATGAATCTGGAGTCGGTGAGATGCGTAGGTCGGAAGAACCTCGACAGGATCAAATCACACATGCAGAACAAGTGAAACAACTTTGTCCAGGAGTTTATGATGGATTCGATGCAGAGACAAACATTGTTACAGATAAAATACTGCAAAATAAAAAAAGCAACAAGTTGCAAGGTCTGCCCTGAGGAAACTAGTTGAACGAAAAGGTGAAAGGGAAATCACGAAAAAGATTGAAAAGTTCATGCTGAGTCTCCCAATATGCAGGGCTCTCACCTTAGGATTTGATTTGAGCACTGACTATCTTACAGTTCCGACTTGCTGTTGCCCGCTTGGGCCACAATTTAAACTCTGAAAGGAAAGGATCGATTTTACTCCAGAACACACGTGCAATTCCGGTTTGTTAACAACGGAGCGCCTGAAAGAACATCTTAGACATGAAAGCAAATTTTGTATCATACTCTCTGGTGTAGAAATGTTTATGAATGAATGTTATGGAGCGGATAAAAATCACTGACGGAGGTCAATTTGTCGATAAAATTACATACTGGATAAGTAGAGTAAAGGTGCATTTGGAAGAAACACGGTCAGAATCCAAAAGTTTCACTGTTGCAGAAATCATACCAGGCGTACCATTGACAGGTGAATCTCCGATATCAGCTTTTAGTCGATTAATTGAGAAAATCCCTAACTGTAGGAGAATCACAGGATATTTCAAAGATAGAAACAATAATTTCTTTTGCCCATACAGCGCTGAATTAACACAATAGAAAAACAAAACCAATACAATATGCAATACGTCTGTCCACCCACTTCTTGGACTGGAAGATCTTTTGTTGTACACCTCAGAATGCAAACCATATTCAACAACGCAACATGTAAACCCAGATCTCTTTTACATTATGTGACGTTATTGCTACTTAAAGGGCGGTACGGCAATTTTTTTGTATTAAAGGATTTCGATTGCACATCAGTCCAAATTTGGACTTCAATTGGGATCAAGCAATAAAGGCGACAATAGATGGGATGGATATAATTCTGAGGAAAGCCAAATCTATTCCAGCTCAAAGGATGAAACTATCAAATGATGAAGGAAATACAGAGCAAATTTTGATTACCCTAGAGGATTTCGCGAAATGTTTTACTTCCTGGAGAATCTTTGACTTTACCACAGGATCCTATGAAACCTTCTCTAATTCATGTCCTTAAGAATTTTGTGGAGAACCGTCAAAGAAGTCTGTCTTCAATCACAATATATAGGAGACACATTCAGCCCTTTAGGTCTGATTCGTCACTTAGAACACGAAGAAGGTATCAAACCCGACGGTTCTGGAAGAATCAGATGTTTAGGGCACGCAACAATATTAGTTTTCCTAATGGCTTCCAGGGGTCACCTGTCTCACAGTACTCACTATGAATTTAAGAGACAAAATGGTCAATTAGAAAATCTAATTTTAAAGGCTCCTTCTCCAATCGCAAATGATGAAGCAGAGGATCTGATACATACTGAGGATATTACTTACAATTCACAGCCAGCACCGGAAGAGGACAAAAACAAAATGGAAGACCAGACTCAGGAAAGAGAAGAACAGGTTGAAATAAAGCGTGACAAGCATACCCCAACCGAAAAACTTTAAGGAAAGACTTTGGTTGTTGAAGAAAAGAATCAAATGTGAGCGGCAATATAGATACTCATAGAATTCTGTTTACTCTAACGCTGTAAGCGGAAAAAGATGGTGACTCAAATCAATTTTCACAGCTGACACAAACTGCGGTAGGTCAAGTGATGGCTCCATTAATTAATTGGTACAATAGCAAATTTCCTAACTGGCCAATGGAGGTAGCTAATAATGAAGATTTCTCCAACATCAGGATCATTCCTTCAAATTTACAACAGGTTCAGAAGTAGAGACAATTTATTACCTATGCAAAACAAGAAAAACTCGATTCAACTAATTTTTGTAATGAGGCGGTAGAATTAGTCTACTCAGTTTCATCTACTATAGAAATAAGATTCACGTCACAAGCTCTCAAAGAGGGAGATGATAATGTTTTCATGGAACACACAACTAGCGCTTGGTAGAAATGAGTCAAACTCAGATATCTTTTGCCTGCGAACAGTAGTAACCAAAGTGGGCATAGTTGAGGCTTAACGAAAAGAAATGTGAGATTTTTTTTTATGAAATTAGGTCATAATTCTGTACCGGCTTAAATAAAAGTAACATACCAATTCCGTATCGTAGAGTAAATAAAAACTTTTTACACTTTCAGCGCACTGACTTGCCCGATTAAAATCTCACAACATGCGACCGAAAATGATGAACAAGATTGCGGATATGCTGAGACTGTGCATACAAGCACTATGCTGTTTCTCAAAAATCTGCCAAATAATAATGGCGAGTCGAAGGGGTACTGATTGTAATCATGTCTTTTGTAAACAGTGCATTTACGATCATTGAACACACTCAGTGTGTCAACAGCCCATTAGCAAACTCGCAAGATAGCAAACTGTAGAAAGAGCAATTTTTGAATTAGACTTTATAGGACGGATGGCAAAGGCGATATACGACGAAGATGCAACTTGGGTGTATGGAAGTGATGCCAGTAAAATTAAAAGATTAATTGTTGAAAAGAGAGAGTCGGATGCAACGGAAAGAGAAGGAAGATCGAGCTTTGGGGGAAAGATAGATTTTGAAATAACATCAAGCAATTTTACGAAACTGTTTTTGGGGAAAGTTTTGCAAAGGATAAAGGACAACTACTAACGAAGATGGCATAGACTTGACAGAATACAACAGACCTGTTGAAATAGAGGAAGATGCTCAAATACCACCATTACAACCAGACGTTAGGTTTGACTCGAGTAATCTAGATACTCCAGCAAACAGTCACGCGAACAACTTCTCGACTTATTTCAAATGCCTATCTCATTACAACGAAATAAGGGATATTGTTGAAAAACAGGAAATTCGGGAGACAACTCGGCGCTAATCAGAGAATTTGTGTTAAAAAAGTTACGAGACAACTATCTACTATTTTAAGAGATTCATGAATCAACTATTGAATCAAAATCTACCAATCTCGAATTGGCGAAGCTAATTGCGCAAGTATCGGCTAATGAAACGGTGTCCATTCCTTTGCATTACATGGTGGCACACATATTTCAGATCGACCTCAAAATAATCATTGTTGATAATAGTATAGAGGTAATTAGGCCTGCCACTTACAAAAAAGAGGGAGGCAAATACTTCATGGAAGGAAAAAGGATTGTAGAATTAGAAGAAAAGGACGGTTTATTCAGACGACGAATTAGAGAGGAAGGAAATAAAATAAAACTGAAAAAGAGTTAACAAGGAAATACTCCAAGTCACATGGGAATATTTTGCAACTAACACAGGGCAAATGTGAAACAATAAGCGTTCCAAGACTGCACTCGTTCTTAGAAGCGGTAATCTGCCATCCAACGATGAAACAAAGATACTCCTCAATTGCTGAAATTATACTCTACCTAGTCACGAACACGCATCATATGTGCGCTCTCTCCCGGGCAGAGAATTATTTTCCAACAACTAATGGCTTCTGGGAGTATCTCACCAATCTTGAAACCGCCAATGTCCAAGACAAACCATTTAACACTTTACGGCATACACTGTTAACCACAGGATCCCGATTGCAGAAAACAACGATCAAGAAAGATTAAATCCAGTAGTAAAGACATCGAAAGTGATGATTCTTCACAGGGATGCACAATGGTTATTTCAATTTCTAAGAAAAATTGCAGATGAAGAAATAAAAAACTTCATTCGCTATACCTAGCAGGAAGTAATGTGATGATGGAGGGGGTGAAATAAAATGAGCACACTTCTATGAGACAAAACTTGCAGCCAACTACAAATGCTGAAAAGTTAAACTGACTCTGGAGTTAACAAAAGACGATGAAAAAAGGTTAATAATGCTTACACCACAAGAAGTAGCTGTGAAGAGCATTAGACAGCCAAACTCGTGGGTAGAACTCTCAACATACAGAGAAAAAGCCCACAGACAGCTCCTTTAGGCTTGTATTGGCAGACGGATATGATTCTGCAAAGGTTCTAAAATTTGGCACTCAGTTCCAGACCAACAACACAGTTGCTCCTTTAATATCACGGACAACAGACCTTTATACGAAGTAGTAGATGCTAGGAGTTTAATTCCAGCCAAGGCGCTTGGTAATTTTAGAGATGAATTGAGGCGCCTATCGACAGAGGTGTGGATAGATACAGTTAGCGGCACAGAAGATGACGGCATGAAAATGGTAAATTTCAACGAAGTGCCCGAAACTGAACATGATTGGAGTGAACTAAGGAAGTTAATACTGGCTTGTCTCGAACCTATATTTCTTAGGGTTCGGAAAATATACACGAATCTACTGCACACTAATTTCACAGTAATACAATTTGATCAAGATGCTATTATTCAATATGAATCTCACGATCAACAATTACACTCTGACTTTGATAAAAAGGTATATCTGAAGGAGGAAAACGACAGACCGTTGTCTCTAGTACTTGCTTTGGATGAGAACGATCTGCTCCATCTAAGAAGGGTCGAAGACAATTATGAGAAAATAGTCAAGACTCTAGTGAAAGCAGGTGAAGTAGCGATTTTAACAAACCACTGTCTTTATGCATTTGGAGAAAACAATAGCTACTCAACAAGTTATCAATTACTAGCTAAACTAATGAGTATTGACGAAGAGGAAGAAAAGCTTTTTGGTCCAAACGTGTGGAGCCAGGTAATAGTAGAAATTTGAATGTACACTTTAACGTTGATTTAGCTGAAAAAGAGTCAGCAACTGGGCAGGAGAAAATAGATGGATGAGGATCAGTTATACAAATATTTTGTTGAAAATTGTATTCTGTAGCTTTTGTATTTATTGTGTTTTTTACTTTTTGTTGTTACGGGTTTTACCCGTTAGTTACCAGCTAAAAGCTGAAGGGACTTAAAACCAGTGACCGGCGCCTAGTTGCGTCCTTGCTATGGTACATGACCGCAAGTAAAAAGATCAGTTTTCTGCCAAGTAATAGTAGAATAGTGGTAATTTTATATGAAAATTAAATTAAATTTTCATTTATAAGTGACATTAACTACCTAGCTAACTTATACCATATTTGGCTGTCGATTGTCCCCATAAGTCAATACTCCCATTGACGAGATCCGAATGATAAAGTAACTTGACTCCTCAATTTCTACACTATTTTGAATTACACAATCAATCACTTCTAGATTGCAATAACTTTCTGCATAAATGTAAATTGTATATGCCAGTATTCAATTAGAGCCGCTAAAAATTTTGCTGTTGGAAGGAAATAAGCTCCATTAAACATAAGATATATATACATCATTTGAAAGCGCTTCATAAGGGCTTTCGGTAATCAATGAGTATATTCTTCGGAAGAGAAAAACGATTGAGCTATTGAATCCTACACTAGTAGCTTTTGTGAGAATGTATTGCAATATTAAATTTGAATGGGAATTTTTTCATTAGTACCATATTGGGTATGTGTCACGGATTTGTTCCCACCACATGAGGGGCCTACATACACTGAAATAGTGGAGTCGACTGGGGACTGTTGACAGACAATGATAGTAGTAATATAATGGCATACATGAAATGTTATAGTACTTCCTCCTTTTCACTTTAAATGAAAAAAATGGATCTTCTCGGAGTTTTTAAATTTTAATAGAACACCTGCCAAACCAATACCTACGGGTTCGTGTATTTAATAGCTATCTAACGAATATAAAAGAAGAACGCGTATAATCCAACTAGCTTGCAGTAGGTAGGTGGAAATAGAGATGAGTTCATCACAATCGCGGACTCGAATTGTGATCTAGTACTCTCAAGCTTAGGTTCATTCGTATGACAATTTTTGTCTACCATGCTGGTACTAGCGTTTCTAAGAGCGAGGTTGGCGAGTTGGTCAGAAATGGTCCATGATCAATGCCTTGAGATAAACAAATTCTACGGCTGTAGTCGAGTAAGAGTCCTTCATCTCTCGTACGTTTTACCACGAGGTGAAACCAATTGGCGGTATATTAATCAACCAGCAGTGGACTTACGTCTGCAGTGTTGTCCGCTTATAATGAAAGCTTGGAGAGACAGGGCGTTGTCGTTCTAGTGATAATCGAACAACCCATGTAAGAGTAGATGTTCGTTATCATCAGGGTCGCATCGAGCGTAGCGTACATGCATGCGGTGATCACATTGGCTGCAAACTCTATGACCTCGCCGTTTGTGAACCCAACGAAGTGATGACGTGTATCTAAGATAGAATTGGCGTGTACATAACCAACAAAGTTGCCGGCGGTGTCACGCTTTAGGCAGTTTTTCTGTCTACTTGCTAAAGTCTCGCCGGAAGGCAACAAAGCTTGGGCAGAGTTGTAGTTGTCCCCTGCTTCTGACGTTGGTTCTTCGTCATCGGCAGGTGGGGTGTCGTGACTTTCTGTGTCACTCACAGAAAAGTCGAGCGTGAGATCTGATACTTCAAAGTCAATGTCTATACAGGCGGGACCATTTATGCATAATCTGATGACACTCTAGTTCCTCTAGACTCAAACGTCGTAGCATGGATCGTCAAACGCATTGCCCCTTCCGCTTAAGAATTTTCGCAGTAATGGCGATGACTGGGCCCAATTACCTTTCTATGAAATATTTATCGTTGGAGAAGGTGAACTCAGAGTCTAAATGAAAGATCCAATCATACAAGCCGAATTTGCAAATGGCGCTAACATTGACTGTCCTTCTTTCATAATCAATTCGTCAACACTTGTGGCAAAGATGACGTTTATCGAGTGAGAGCGGATCAGGCTCCAAGCTCAAGGCAATGATCCTATAGTATTTTGGGGATATGGGACTTGAGCATTTTTTAAAAATTCCCATGCTTCAGTTCTCAAATACAGCCTTTAGCGGCTGAGACCATGGAGAGTAGTGTTCATTTTGCCGGAGGTAGCAGTCGGCTTCATTTAGCTTCCGACTAAATTCACTCAATACTTGTTTCTTAGCTCTATTAACGACCATGTCAGGTGGACCACCATCTAGTCTGAAAAACATGATAAAGTTTCGTGTACCATACCTTTAGACTTAATTGGAAAGACACGAGACCAGCCGAATTAGGTACAGAAGACATGACATGTGCACATTTGTTCTTCCGTAAAGAAGGAGTGCCAGCGAGCATGGTGTTTGCCAAGATCGGGTACAGCATTCGATTTTATCGCAGCATTAGGTCATTTGTTGGGAAACGTTTGACAGGGTTCGAGCAAGTACGAACACCAATTTGGATTGTTTGTCCAACAGTGGTTTTAACGCCGATTAACGAGATATTCCAGCGCAGTGCAAGCGTGGTTGCGTCGATAGCCTCACCGGCCTTCGAGATGATTGCCCCCTCTGTCGAATGACATTCATCGGGTGATCATGTGATTCCAGCAAGAAAGTGGCAGTCAGGACGAAGTAAAGTAGTCGTCGTGGCAAATGTCCAATGCATTTCCTGCAAAGGAGGTCAAAGAGTTCACGAGGTAGCTCTTCTCGTGTGCAACCGTGGTATTCCTGAGCGATGGTTGTGGGTCGTAGCATCCTCTTGGTCTTCATAACCAGTGTGGTACGGATTCCATGTGAGGTGCTCGTTCGTTAATCAATGCGTGGAATGTCCTCCGAGTTCAATCCGTCTTTAGCAACCTGCTGTACTGGAAATAGGAGAAGACCCCGCTGTGTCACAAAGGCAGGGTTGTAGTCTTACGATACTTTTTCCGAAGGCGTCGGGAAAGTCGTTTGCATATTCAGTGCGGTGACGGATGTCTATGATGATGCTATCAAAATCTGAAACTGCGATCCGTCGAGAAGAGCCTTTTCACCTTCTCGTTCTGGGACATCACATGGAACCGTTATTTCAAGGTTTGAAGCCCTGATGTGGAGATCGACATGCTTGAGAATGTAGTAATGTTGTCCAAAAAAGTGTACTTTACTTGTGGGCATATCCCCAGTTTGCTTGAGCTCAATGAACTCACACTCAAGGTCCCTTATCAGTTCGTTATCATTGAGAGCCGAGGTAAGACTTCAAGGTACAGGGCTCGTCTGCCATGGTTGATTTTGCCAAGGTTCCAAGTTTCAGTCGCCTCAAAGATTTTCTGGATGGCAAATCAAACAGACTTCGAATCTACTATGAATGTAGGATGGAAGGGGCCGCGTGCTTCGGTAATTACGGGGCCGCAACGGGTCGGGGCAGGTGCTATCATCTCATCATAGAGAGCAGCAAACTCTGAAAATGATTCATTCGCTTCGGGGCGAGGTTGTAGGTCGCAGCGAATAATATATGCCAGGGGAATGCCAGTGACCTTGCGCATTGTGGGCAGAACGATTTCGATTTGCTCGAATATCCTGGCAATATTTTTGAAATTAGGAGTAGGGAGAGTCACCGTGGACTTGTCAGTGTCTCTTTTGCGTTGGAGCTAATGTTTCAGACCACGGTCCGCCAGGGTTAACATATGCCATTGAACAATTCGAAAGAATTTTACATATGTTCCCAAGTAATACATGGTGGCTGGAACTATCATGCCAGATTCTCCACGTTTTAGGGAATGTAAGAGGCAGCGGACCAGGCGACTGATTGACTCGTCCATCCGTTCGAGCCACTTTCCAATGGTCGATAATCCATGGTGGTGACCGTTCAAGCGGCAACTGGCTGGATTTGTGTTGGGCTACATTGAGGCCGTCACGAGGATCGATGCGCTGACTGGCAAACGGCCGGGGCGATTCGTGCCCGCTGCATCGAGGCTTTCGCGCGGGTCAAGATACTGACTGCATATATCGGTTCATGTGACGTTGAAGAGTCGCAAACCTCGTTGAGTGGTATCGCGTGCAGAGAAGAATGTTATCTCTCATCAACAGCGTGTCAGATCCAGGGATCGACGGGGGTAAGAGTAGCGTGTCCGCCTCCTCCAAGGGGTCGTCCCAATCAGCCGGGATGTCAACATCTGGCTTGAAATTGCATGAGAAGAGGGCACAGCGGGGCCGCCAACTGTAGCGTTTGTGTTGTGGTGCGAACAAGCCGCAGGGGCGTTGTCACCTCCGACGCCGGCGATAGAAGCGGGTCAGTTGCAGCGTTTGCAACGTTAATCATAGGGGGAGCTATCGAACGATTCTTAATACGTGCAGTAAGTCCAGTACGAGCCATGATTTCGGAGTTGTCCTAGCATTGTGTTATTTTTGGTCTGATAAACAGAAAAAGGAGCATGATTTATCTAGCTAGAAGTAGGTAGAAAAAAGTGTGACATCATCAGAATCGATGATTCGAATCGTGAGCGAATACTCTCCCCCTGGTAAAGTGACCTTAGCTGAATTACTATGACTGTTTTTGTGTACCATGCTGGTACTAGCATTTCTAAGAGCGAGGTGGGTGAGTGAGCATAAGTACTGATGCCTGTTGGTATCCCTCCTTAATTCCAGCAAAATCGTACTACTTTCTCATTAAGACATGTTTGCAGTCCTTAAATTAACTGAGTTACAACAGAAATAAGAATTGAAATCGGCATTCTTTCTGTTAGGAATTCTACCAGTAAGCCAAATATACGTAGAGAAAAAGTCGAACATGATCAGCTTTACACTCCGAGAGATAAACTATCGGGATCTATTGAATTTGAGTGCATTCGGTCAATTTTCGCTGCGATGTGAGTTCTTGAATATCACCCACATAAGAGGTGATTTTCGAGGCTGTTGCATTTTATTAGTGCGAATTCGGATTCTCATGGTTAAATTCACACTCAGAATTTCGGAGATTGTGTAGGTACTACCTCTAATATTTTGACAAAATTTTGCAACCGTCACAGACAAACTCATATAGCTGCCAAAAGTTGCCACGAAATAAATTACATGTCATTGCAACAGCCACTTCAGCTTGCGTTTTCTTCTGCCTCTTCTGTCTCTATCAGAGGAACTCCTGGCACTGATCAAGCCTCTACCACCATTTTTTCCTACCCAATGGAGAGCTAACCATCTCTCGTTGTTTATGTGGAATGTCAAACATCAAATGTGATACGATGTGGAATTGTTAGCTTATGAGTAATCGTCGCTATGCTGAAGCTACAGACTTCTACTTGAAATCAGCTAGGGCTTGAGATTGATGAACCCTATACACGTTCAAGTCTATGAATATATTGATGGTGCATGAAATTTGCAAAGCGACGACATCAATGGAATAGCTACGGGAGAGCAATTTGAAACTTCAGTTGCTGCAGTATAGTGGCTGCTGAGATGCAGAATAATGATGGGGCTGGATCAACTGACTGTTGCAGTGTTTGAAAAAAATGAATATGCTAATGGTAACTGGGGTCAGAGAGGCAGTGACATTGATGGTGAAGCAGCTGGAGATCTATCTGGGTATACATGGTGAGCCAACTCTAATGGACATGTTCGGGTTTTTGAATCTATCAGTGGTATGTGGACTCAGCATGCCAATGATTGGGACAACAGTGAATTATCAGTCTCTCTCTCTCTCTAAAATGATGACAATATGCTAGCAATCAGATTAATCCTAAACAAAGTGGAACAAAAAGTAATGTTGATACTTTAAGTAAAAACTAATTCAATTTGTTTTCAAGGCTATAACTGTTATCTACTTAAATGATTGTCAACTTTGTCATGTCCAATCAAATTCTTTTTTCTCATTAATTTATCCCTTTTGAGAGTCAAGTCCACAATGTCAGACTGCCTCTGTCCTTCTTCACTAATGCCAACTCATTTATCAATATCAGATTGTAAAAACTCAATACAAATAATTGCCATGACAAAAGCAATTGCATCAAAGAGAATATCACACTATCTATCAGCGCTGATTGATTGAAGGTAAAAGATGTGGCAGTGAATCCCAATTGCAATATGGTAGTATTTATTTCAATCATATTTTTGATGGATCGTCATTGGTCTCCTGCTTCTGTTCATCCATGTGATACATTTTTTTCTATAATAGATGAAATAAAAGTAAAGAAACTACGACCTTGACTTGTTGTAACTCACGTTAGATTACTGTAAATTTGAATGATACTTTAATGATTGCATTTGTAGGTATTGATGTTTCTAGGAGAGTCAACATAAAGCCGAGAAAGAATTCAATAGGTCATGCTGAAATTTATGTCATTTTGGCGTAAAATCTGGTGAACCTTCTCCCAATTAAGCAGATTTAGTATTAACTTGATGATTGCAGGGACAACATGATGAAATTTACATTTTTACGCTTAAACTATAGTACTTTTCATCAAACTTTAAGAAGTGGCGTAAACTTGATGAAAGTGATGTTCGAGATTGATAAAAGTTTAAGTGTAATTGGCGTAAACTACGGCAAATTTTCGAGCGAGGGAATAAACTTGCGAAAGTTTAGTTATTAGCACGTAAACTGCTGTGCATTTTCGTCGAATTGTCAGAGTTTTTCGTAAAATTTCTAAAGTGTTCGTCAATGAAACGTAACTAACGTTATATTTTCGTCAAAACTGAACGTGTTCCCGAAAAAAATTGTCGTAAATAACCCAAATATTAGAAAAATGTTTTGTCAATGTGACGAAACATACGGCTATTTTCCTCAGTGTCTACATGCACAAGATTGTGATGTTATTTTATATATTGTTTAATTGTGCAACTCCTACCAGTCTGACTGCTAGATATTTGGCGCAGAAATCAAAATGAGTCGGATCGGGTTGCTCGAAGGCCGTATCCGACATGCGAGGTAGGATCCAACCTACAGTTAGAATGCACCTGAGATGTACATTGTAATACCGTGCACTACCATAGATACGTACGTATGTGATAATGTTGCAAAACTCACTGCTACATATGAGTTCTGTAGTAGACTAAGATGTCGTCAACATTGACGTTAACTGAGTTTATTTAACTTTTTAACGTCAAAAATTGACGTTATCACAGTTGACGTCAGAAATAGACCAGGTATCTTAGTACAACCTCTATGAGTGAGGCCTCTACCTACAATATAGGTACCTAGAAAGAGATTAATTTCTTGACCATCCTACTTATAGCATATACTATCCGACAGATGATGCCGTCTCATTTTTCTCTAGAGATTAAGAAGTTTGAAAGTGCTCGATAAGGCCTTTCTAGCAATACTTAGAACAGTCTTTTTGAGAAACAAAGGACTGAGTTATTGAATTCTTAGGGTAGTACTTTTCATAAGATTGTTAGGGCTTATTAAATTAGAGTGGGAATTTTTATCATTCCCACAATTCTACAGAATGTGTCACGGACTAGTCCCCACCATATGAGGAGTCAGCATACAAACAAAAAAGTGGAGTAGAAGTTGTGGACATTTGCTGGGGACTACTGGCAGACAAATACGGTAGTAAAGTCTTGTACAATGTACAATACTTAATCGCATGCATAAAGATGATTTTGAGCATGAAAGGCTGAGTCCTGCAAAAAACTTGACTCATGCAATAAGAAAATGGAAAGGGAAAATTATTCTTTCTATGTAGGAATCAGTATTGTAGAAATATGTGACTGTCGTTAGTCCTGCAATAAAACTTGCATCATGAAAAAAGACTCAAATCCTACAATAAACTTTTACCCATCCAACTAAAAATCTTTCACATGAAGTATATAACTCAAACATAGTATAGTAAATATCTGCACACAGGGCTACTATGTTCTCACTCTAGAGAGAGAGGCACTTGCAAAATTTTTTGTATGTACTATATACTATCCTCTCTTATCTAAAATTAGGTGATTGTTAAGGTTTTCTGTACTGCATTGATATTAGTTAAAATTGATGATAACTGGCCTCATAATCAAATACATTAAAATGTAGCAGAGTACCACACAATCGATAGTGTGAATAAAACGGCTCGCTTCTTCCCTGGGGAACCTGACTTACCATGTATCACCAAACGTTCCACGATGCCGGTGGTCCTGATGAAGTACTTTAAATACCTTCGTTTTTCAACAGCTAACACTTTTAGTAAGATAAGCAATACATTCAAGTGAATCAATAGGAGCTTCATACTTGGAGGTAAAGAAGAGGGAAGCGATCTCTACAAGAAGACATAATCAAAATGAAGAATGACCTTAAGAAATTCAACATCGCGGTCTCTGCCAGACATTGCCAATCCCTCCATACGGATCAAATCATGCTCTTCATAGGTACTCTTAACTATCTCCTCCCACTTTGTTGAGGAAAAAATACGCTCGGTATTGTAGCAGTTGGAATTGGCTTTTAGGAATAGTCTACCTTACTCCTCCAGTGGAAAACTGACGTTTGCGATAGTTTCTGGGTTCCTTTCTTCTATGCCTCACTCTGAATGTGTATGCCTGGCTTGCGCCTTTAATTTTCAAACTGACATCGATAAAATCCCTCGACTGAAAGATTTTCTAAATGTAAAGTACAATAATCAAGCTTGGGAGCACTTCTTCGATGACTTCACTCAAACCGTTTACGTTCCATCTTTCAAATCCCCCACTGAGGTAAAGGATTTGTATAAGAAACTAATAAAGCATCATGAGATCTTCCGGTCATCCTTCGAGTCAGTTAAAATAGAAGGTGTTGATTTCCTAGTCTTCGAAGAAAAAATCGGGTTCTTCCTCATCCAGGGGATCAGAGCAGGATAAGCTCCATGCCGAGAAATCCTCCATAACATGACGGTGAAGGAAGCACCTTTCCATGTCAGAATCTGCAACGAACGGCTTCATAGGAATCTAAACGAGGCTTGAGGAAGGGTTTTCGGAGTGTTTCCCGCACTTTGTGCAATGTCCTGGGGCGAACAACTACAAATGGATGCTTGATCATGGATGTGTATCAGAGAACGCAATTGAATTTATTGGACAATCTTTCAATCTCGATCAACTTAGTCTGACTCAATCGGACAAGTACATATCAAGAGTGTATGAGTACATCAAGGTCGCCAATTTATCGCTTCTCTCAATCGAGAAGAATAAACTATTCGACTTGAGCGCTCTTCACCTGAAGTATAGGATAGACGACGAAGCTGAGGAAGAGGATATCTGGGCAGCAAAGCAGATCGGTCTTTCTAGAAACGCTAAGAGGTCCAAATTATGTGCAGCTGCGAGATCTGTGGGATCTTTGGGCGAGTTTATCTGGACGAGGAACAAAGAGATGAAGTCGGATCTCAGCTCTGAGGAGGACACTTCTGATGACAAAAACGTGGAACTTTTCTCCTGCTTTAATAGATCAGTACATGGATCCACTCTCTCTTTGGTGAAGTCTCAAGAAAAAAGTAGTGTGATTAAAACTCTTTGACGATCCAGATGATGATATGGAAGAGGCAACTGTTGACAGCAAGTCACTTTAGCGCTCTAGGGACTACAACATCGACATGGTCTTTCGTGAGCGATTGGAGTGGTACTTTCATGAAGAAATAAGTAGTACTATCGATTACCTAGAATTTCTCTTAGAAAATTTTGAAGGAGTACAGCTGAATCTTCCAAAAACGATTTAACCTTTCCTCGATAGCTAATGGGGCTGTAGGAGGAGATCCATTGGAGTTCAAGCGCAGATTCCTGTACACGCTGAGAGCGGACACCGCTACTCTCCCTACTAGTGCCAGTAGAACCCTAGAGAGTGCTACTGACCCATTTCATACGTCAGACTCGGTCGCCATTCCCTTTGGAGGCGTGGCGTGAAATAAATAGCACTAAAGAGCAAGTCAAAACCCTTTCGCTGATTGGGAATGCAGGCGTAATCAGAACGAAGAGATTCATTACGCTCTCGGGGCTTACGGGCTAGAGCAGCGCAGTATTGAAATGCATCAAAACATATTCTACTATTAAAAAGAGCACAACCTCAAACACACTCACTTATGATCAGTTGAAAGCTCGGATCAGCTCCAGAAACTCGCCTAGCATAGTATCTACTATTACATTGGATGACTTCTCCTTAGGGATGAATGTTTTCCGACCGGCAAATTGAAGGGGATAGAACTCATCAATAATCGTTTATG
The DNA here is from genome assembly GCA_036939535.1 of Cyclotella kingstonii. Taxonomy (NCBI): domain Eukaryota; phylum Bacillariophyta; class Thalassiosirophyceae; order Thalassiosirales; family Thalassiosiraceae; genus Cyclotella; species Cyclotella kingstonii. The sequence goes on along the minus strand of JALLAW010000074.1, from coordinate 2,341 downwards.
TTTTTGTCGTAAGCGAGCCTTAATGTCTACGATTCATGATGTGCCAGCTCTGAGGTTACTCCTTAGTAAGCTTTAAAGTCACAGTTACTAGATTATCTACACTATCGCTTCGATATGAAATGTACTGGTCTACTTGAAGTGATCAGGAATTGGAATCTTGATTGCGGAGGTCATGTCGACACTTGGTTTTGGGCTGACGAGACTAGAGCAGTGGTAGCGCACAACAATCGTCAATTGATCTCACTGCACTAAGCTTATAGGATAGGTATTCTCTGTAAGGGTGAAATTACTCACTACACCGAAGACTGGGCACAGAACTTTTTGCTCTTTGGCCGGTGGATCTCTTTGAGAATGTTTATTTATCCCTGTAAAGTTATCAGAGTTGTTATAGCTTACAGGAATGGTAAATCAAAATCAAATGAACTCACAACATTGTACCAGCAACATTTAGGTATTTTATGCACCATCAGATCATTACTCGAAAAGATAACATGCCTAGGTATCTATCATCATAAAAACTCTTTGACCTCGACTTCATTGGACAATGCGCTCAGTGGACAGAAAAAGGAGAGAAAGTCCTGATAATGATGGACTGTAATGACTCCATCGTCGATAACCCACCTGGAGTCTGCCGTTCTGGATTTAGAAGAATTCACACACAAGTGGTGGGGTTCGCAACCACGGCTACTCACTTCAATGGCTTCGCTCCGATCGATGACAGTTCTATATCTATAGACGTGAAGGTTACAACTCTCACCATACTCCCCTTTCTAGAGTCTCCTGGTGATCAATGACCTTTATCTTTGACATTACTTCAACCCCTTTCATATGTCAGTCCTCTTTTGAGGTGTTAAATCCACAGGGAGACGCTCATCGATAAACCGGATGTTCGTTGAACGCCACATACAGGAAGTTAAGCGTAAATATGATAGGCACTTACGTCTTCATCTATTGAAAATGGAAGCCTTGTCGGGTACTATTGAGGAAGATATCTTCTTCAGGTCCTCTTCTTGCGGATCCATAAGCAAACAGTAGAAAACAAGATACACGCAGAAAGAGACTGCAGAAAGAGCTAATCCCCTACAACAGGCATTAGTTCCATAATCAAAATCATGGTCCGATAGGCAACATACATTACAACACTTCTTGCGCTTGTATAGTAGACGTGCCCGCAACAGGAACAATATCATTCTATTTGCGTAGCGCACGGGAATTGTCTCTGTCTCGGTGGACGGGTGAGGAGACGCAAACAGAAATACAGCAGTGCGGACAAATGAAACGGTCTCTTGCAATGAGTGAGGCAGATCTTAGGAGACTGCATCTGAGGAACTGCCTGACTTTGGCTCGTGATTCAGGAGACCGCGACAAAGCAGTAGACAGCAAGTATGATCAAAGTGGAGGGCTATTAAAAGAGAGATCAACTATTCGGTGTCATAAGGGCTATGACTATGGAATGGAAAATGGCACAGAAGTAGACCACAAAACTAAAGAGAAAATAGAATCTGCGATCCAGGAAGAACCCTGGCCCAATAGGCCCCGATAATGTCAGTCGGATTAAGTGGAGGGATAAGACTCCCATAGAACAAAGAGCTAGCCAAGGAGATTATATGTAGAGACTACGTGCCTATAGTGGAATTAGACAACGCTACTACGCTGATCTTAAGGGTAATCAGAAAGATGGGAGAGTGAAAGATGCAGTTGGAGAAGCCATGCAACTTTTTGTTGGAGATGAAGTTGGAGAAACCATGCAACTTTTTGTTGGAGATTAAGTTGTAGAAGCTGTGGATGAGGCTGTAGGACTCAGTGTAGGAGATACAGTAGGTGAGGCGGTGAGAGAAGTTGTTGGACTCTTTGTTGGTGATACAGGTAGTGACGCTGTGGGTGAGGCTGTAGGACTATTGGTTGGTGATGGAGTGGTGCTGTTGGACTTTTTGTTGGAGATGCACTCGGAGAAACCGAGTAACTTTTTATGAAGCTGTGGATGAGGCTGTAGGACTCTTTGTTGGAGAAACTGTAGGTGTGGCTGATGGCCTTTTGATTGGAGAAATGGGTGAAATTGTGGTGCACTTTGTTGGAAAAAAGTGGGTAAGGCTGTGGATCTCTTTGTTGGAGAAGCTATGGGTGAAATTTTGGTACTCTTTGTTAGAAAGGCTGTGGGTAGGGCTGGAGAACTCTTTGTTGAAGATGATGTGGGCGAGGCTGTGGTATTCTTTGTTGAAAAGGCTGTAGGTGAGGTCAAGAGACTGTGAAGCTGTAAGAATCTTTGTTGGAATGGCAGTGGGTGATGCTGTTGGACTTCTTGTTGGAGAGGTAAGTGATGTTATGGGACTCTTTGTTGGAG
>JALLAW010000073.1:0-19461 GCA_036939535.1 Cyclotella kingstonii | reverse complement strand
GAGCAAGCGTTGAGGACTCGCTAGAGTCCCAACTTTAGCAATTCCTTAGTGTGACATTTATTCGCTTCTGACAGAAGTGGAAATACACTTCCTCTTGTCACGAATTTACGCCCCCATCTTCTCAATAGAACCTGGGCAGAGTGCTTGGTTGACATCTCATCCGGAGTTCCAATCGAGTATGACAGTCAGCACTTATGTTACGATTTCGGAATTTTTAATTGAGATTTCGAAATCTCATTTTTAGGCTGCAACACTGTAGGTTGAGTACTTATGTTGCGATTTTGAAAACCTCTTTAGCCCCTGACGTGTAACGCCTTGAGTAGGTATCTAATTTAGTTTCACGTATGCAAAGTACTTGAGCCATGATTTCGATATCTTGCTGTGAATTTAAAAATCAAAGATTGCGATTTAAAAAAATGGGCTTTCGAAAATTAGCGTTTGCTATTTCGATCTCTAATGATGGCAATTTTGAAAACTAAATATTGCGATTACGAAACGGAACAACTGCCACTTGGAAATTTGACATTTGCCGTTTCGAAGTAATCGAAGGATGCTTTTTCCAATTCTTTTCAATTTATGATTTTGAAAACTTCTTCGACACCTAAGAATTGAAATTTTGAAGTCTGACTAATGTCAATTCAAAATGAAACGATTGCGAATTCGAGTTTTAACGATTTCAAGTTGATCATATCTCAATAATGAATACAAGGCTTTGAACTTGTGTTTCTGATATCTTTCTATTGCGATTTTCGAATGTTGCTATTAAGATGACACTCCAAATCAAATCTCCTGCTTTCGAATTCGAAACCTAATGATTGTGATTTCTAGATTCGATCGCTACGATTTCGACCTTTATACCTGATATCTATTCAGTCAAGGTTAATTGTTCTTCCTCAGTTATTATTTTCCTGGTCAATTCATGATCTCAGATGTGTCACTATCTATTCTAAGTCTCTTATTGTATTGTATCACCCTCCCTTTCAACAGGACTTTCCATGGTTACAGCTACCACATCTCCTAATTGCGGTGTGCTTTTGTCATACTACAAAATCTCAGATTCTTTTCTTTCCTCCATTTCTTTTGCTCAGTAAGGACGATACACTTTGACCAGTTTCTCGCACTATACTACCTGATCTGCCATTAAACGTTCTCTGACGTGAGCTATGACCTTTCAGGTTTTTGTTTCTATTCATGTCCTTGATTGCGTTTTCCTACGCTTTTGAAATTATTTTTTATGTCAAGTTTTGGTTTTTCTCCTCTCTTTATTTTTCCTTTCTTTGATCAGTTGAAATTCTGTACTTGACTATTGATCTCCTGGAATTATGATCTGTCTGAAAGTTATAGGTGATGATGTTGGTGAGTGGTGCTTCGTTGCTTGTTCAATTTCACCACGTGAGTTTTCTTAATATGATTGAATATATTTGATGAGGTGAAATCTCTGCTGCCTTCGTTTTTATTTTCCACTGCAACTCAATCTCAGTTCTATGAGTAAGAGGTCTAATTCTGTTGTTATAGTGGGAAGGAGTTTCATTTTTACCGCTCACGATATTTTTAAATACTGGACTAACATATGGTTGATAGAAGCAAATAATTTTGCATAAACAGAGCTTACTAAACATGAACAGACACCCGTTACAAAATGGGACCTAAGGGCTGTTTAAGACAGGGTTGGATCCTCCCTTGGAGCAAAAAATTTGGATCGGCTCCATTTTAAATACGCGCCAATGTAGAGGTCAATTGGGTTAGCATACTCAGTTTTTCCTGCATGTTATAACACTGCAATTTTACGTTTGTAGAGTTCGCGAATTATTAAATTTCGACTAGAAATTGAAGCGACGAAAATAAACGTAATATTACGCATCATTGACGAACATTTTACGTTTTTTTGTGCTGAACTTACGTACATTTACACCATTACCTGAAACCGTCGACAATTGTGTGTAACATTGCGTATCATTACATGACTTCACGTTGTTATCAAGCTAAATTTACATGCATTTTATGCTGTCTAATAAGAGTAGAATACAGCGAAATGTGTATACAGTTACGTTAAAATCACGTCGATTTCCGTACGTTTTACACAAAAGTTATGTTTTTTATGCTGACCACCAAACATGTCGAACTTTGTACGAAAGCTTCCATAATTGGACGAATGTTTTCCTTCAAGGAAAATTACGCATGTTTAGTGTCATCATAGATAAAAGTACAAATAATGTGCAAAATATTATTAATATCGATGTTACTGTCTGTTATGTCATGTAATGAGGACTACACTACATGATCGCTCTTTGATTGACATTAAAATGTCAATTTGTCAGTCATTTCAATTCAAAGTTCAGGAGAATAAAATGACAAGTCACTTTACACGATCACAACACAAGATGAATGATGTGGAGGATAATAAATTCACGATTCAGTTTATTAATATTATTAATGATGACCAATTTCAATGAATTACATATAACTCAAAAAAAATTGAACCACTTTTTCACTGATGCTTAAGCAATTCATTGATGTGCATTTGGAGTTCTTGGCGAATGGTATCATTGGTCCCTCCATGATTTCTTTTCAAATTAGAGAGACGCACTCTCGAATCTCTTCTTATTAGTGAGTGTCAGACAGGGTGAATCGATTGAGTGCAGCCTTGTATTTGGTGTTTAATGCTATCCACATTGAATGCAGTTTTTCAGGAGTGATTGATGATTACTTCATATCCTGTTCCAGTGAAGCATACATATCATCTTCTTGGAACTGAATTGTGTCGCGGCAAACATTTGGTTCATGAAATGTGATCATTGCCCGACTTACTGGAATGCGATTGATAACAGTTAGCTGCATCACTAAGTATGGCGAGTTTGGTGAAAAAATCATCTGCAAACAGAATTTCAAGAAACGGAAGGGAAAGAATATCATACATCTTTAGGTTTTTGAAATGTCCTTAAATTTTGTCACCATGAGATCTTTGGACAGGTTCTTAACTCCATTGACCTTTAAGAGACTGCCGATCTTTCGAAGATCTTTTGACAGCATCTTTCACACTCAAACGACCTTAATGAAGAGCTGGTTACTGACTATCCCAACATCAAACCAATCAACATCATTGAGTGAAGATTACTCTGCCTCTACCTATATCTCAGGTGGACAAAGCTGTGTCTGGTAGAATGGTGAGAGATGGAATGAGGTCTTTCATGGCTTTTCGTAAAAAAATAGGTAATTATTATGTGATTATTTAATGTTAGGTATGACATGAAACTAGCTCATATTGCCTGAACAAGTGGCAAAAGTTACGCATTTTGTACAAAAAGAACTTGTCTGCACTTAGGTGATTGAAAATGTCTTTAAGCTTTGTCACCATGACACCTTCGGACACGTTTTCGACTCCTTAGGCCTTTAAGAGGATGCCGACCTTGCGAAGATCAGCATATTTGATGCCCCAACGACCTTCATGGAGAGCTGGTTGCCAACAATTTCAAAGTCGGACCATTCAATATCACCGAGTGGAGATCGCTCTGCATCTACATCTATCTCAGGTGGACAAAGCTGTGTCTGGTAGAATAGTGAGAGATTGAATGAGATCTTTCATAGTTTTCTGTAATATATAAGGTACTATGTGATTACTTAAAGTATGGTTATAGATAACACTAGTTAGCATTGCCCAAAAAGTGGTGAAAGTTTACGCATGTGTTAAAAGGGTTAAAATTTCGGGGTAGTTTTGGTCCAACCAGGATGATATGCATATCCTCGAAATGTCAGATCTGACCTCTCTTGGTGAGATTCGACTTTGGGTCACGTTCTAAGTGCACGACTTACTGGTCAGATCCGACCAAAAACGTAGCAAAAGTCGGATCTCCCCTCCGAAGTTTGAGTCAAATTCTACCTCAACTGGTCAAACCCGACGTTTTAAGGATATGCGTAGCACACTAGTTTGATAGATACAATGGGTAAAAATGACGAAAGTGCATGAAGCTCACATCAAATTGATGTAAACTGCTATCAATACTTTTGTCAAAATTTAATTAAAGTAAACATACAATTTTGCAATGTATAATTATTATCACATTATGTTTACACATTCAGAACGCCATGTCGGAAGAACACACTACTTCTCGCCACTGCACTAGAGCTAGTCCTTTCTTCTTTAGAAGCAGAGGCTAATGAAGATCCATTCAGCAACACCATTTGATCTACGTCAAAGCAAGATTGCTGTGAATTGCTTCACACTATCCGGAAGTCTCATCTGACTTCTACAGTTTTTGTAATGCATCTTGCAATCATATCATTGTACAGTAGCTGGCGGAGATGGCCAAAGGGCCATTCTAAACAGAGGTCACGCCCTACCTCACTTGTCAGATTTGACCTCAGATAAATAAGTCGGATCGGCTCTTTTTTAAATACGCGCAACAAATGGAGTTCGAAAAGGGTATACCATAATGTTTCTCTAATAAATTGTACGAAAATTTACGATGTTTTATGTAAGTTTAAGTCACTTTTTGAATGTAGTTCTAACTTTTCGTTTGTTTTTCAAATGATTGGCAATACCCTAATGAAGTTGAAAGAATGCCCCTCTCATGAGAGAAAAACACAAAGAGGCTAAATAATGGATGGTATGACATTCATTATTTTGTAGAATAGTGGTATTACAGAACTGTTTCTAAGTTTAATTGTACATAATAATTTCTACATAGCATAGATGGTACTTATCTAGTATGTGAGACAGTTTGGTGCTACTATACTAGATTAGGTATGCACTTAGGGTACGTTTAGGCAATAGCACACTATACATAGTAGTAGTGTAGTACTGTACACACTACATACCATTTATAGCTCTGTATAGGACAGTCTCGTACATGTAACTGCTACATACGAGTTTTGAAGTACCTGAGATATCGTCAACGTTGACATTGACGTTAACTAAGTTGACTTCAAAAATTGACGTTAATTCAGTTAAAATAAAAAATTGACGTTAACTTACCGTAAAAATTTGACAGTAAGTACCTTCGGAGAATTAACCCATCTAGCATTACACTATTACAATGGTCGAACTTCTCATTTCTTACGCGAAGTCTTATTAATATACACATTAATGAAAAGTGCTTTAAAAATGCTTTCTATAGATGAATCATTTGCATGTGCTTCAACGGTTATTTATTCTACGGGATATTGGTACATTTCTTTTAAAAAAGTGGATTAGAACACGTATTGTCCTTTCCTGGACATTTCATGGTTCTTATTGTCCGACTTTTACGGTAGTTTACGTTAAAAACTGACGTTAACTCTTTAAACTCCTAAAAATCGAACTGATTCCTCTGTACGGTTGACGTCAGCTGAGTTAAGGTCAAAGATTGACATCAATTTTAACGTCAATAATAGGGGCTGATGTTTAGTAAAGCTTTATGAATCAGGCCTCTACATCCCGTACATGCACCTAGAGAGAGGCTTAATGTTTTGATTACACTACTCGAAGCAGTATTATAGAAACAATAGTATTGCTCTCTGTTAGATGTTACTGTCTCTCACTTCTCTGTCGAGAACGAGAAGGGAGAAATATACTATACCATGAGTGTTATACCTTTTGCCCTAAAGGGAATAGCAATATTGTATCGTGATTTATTGCTATAGTGCTACGCTGAATAGTACTTAATACATGTACCATCTTACTACAAATATTAAGTACCACTGCTACTCAATGCGATAAAATCTATCAACTTCAATAGTACGAAAATCATGACCAAAGATACAAGAAGTAATGCCATTGCGACGTTTCGTACATTCTCGAAACTTACGCCAGAAAAACGCTGTCGAACCAAAGATGTCGGTAAAAGTACGTACAGTTACGTCATTATTGCGATAACTGCCCTACTACTGTGATTGAATCATGGAAATGTGCGAAAATAATACGAAAAGGTACGTGTGTTGTGTGCTACTTTTGCTGTTTTTCTGTGATGGCTAGGGACTGTTCCACATGTTTACATTTATAATGACCGCAATTGCCTTAATATATAGTAGATTATTCACTTGCTCACAACTTCAAATAACAACAGCATCCAGTGAATAACCAGTACAACAATATCTAATTATTTCCACAACAATCACCTCAACCTGCCTACTCACAAGTGATGTGAAATCAATCCAAATCAATTTATCTTTTGTAGATCTTGGTGAATGATCTCGTCTATTTCTTTCTTCATTTTTTATTGAATTTAAAAGATATTCTCTCAAATTCTCTCCCACTGACGAATGAATGGTCTAATCCTTCCGATCTTCTTCATTCTTTTGATGCTGCTAAGATTTATAATTTCCAAACATACTGCAATCCATTTGATAACGGTTAGCTGTATCATCGAGTTCGACAAGCTTGGTGGAGACCTCAAATACAAGCAGAATATTCAACAAACAGAACATGCACTGGGCTTCCTACCTCGTGAGTTAGGCGGTAAAATTGAATTCCTGAGTGGAGATCATACTTCTTCCCCTTATTTATTTAATGTCGTAAAGTTTTGTAAGCATGGCATCTTCCGACATTCTCTTGACTTCTTTGACCTTTAAGAGGCTGCAGATCTTGCTATATCCATGGACAGCATATTTGAAGTTACAAGCCCGTAATGAAGAGCTGGTCATCAACGATGTCAACACCCCGCCATTCAATAACATTAAATGGAGATTGCTTGCTCTGACTCTACCTCAATTTCAAAGGCAGATAAAGCTGTGTCTGGTAGAATGGTAGGATATGAGATGGAATCTTCTGTCTGGGTCATTTGTAAAATATGAGGTAATTATCATGTGATTATTTTAGTTTAAGTATGAGGTAGTACTAGTTATCCTTGCCTGAACTAATGGCAAAAGTGTTTTATTGTTATGCGAAAGTCTACGTAAGTTTTTCGGATATGTTCGGGCTGACATTGGTCCTACCACATTTTTGAAATGTCGGATCCAACCTCTCTTGATAGGATAAGACTCTAATTGCAGAGTAGAGATTCGCCTTTTCCTGCAATTTATCGGTTGGACTTGACCAGAAAACTTTCTGTCTAGGGCGCTACTAAGGTCCATTCTTATCGAAAGTATTTTTGCTTGGACCCTACCTAAAAGTAGGACAGAAGTAGGATATCGACTCCGACGTTGGAGGCTTGTCCTACCCAAACTGGTAGGATCCAGCGTTTTAGGTGATCAGGTAGAACGAAAGTAGGACCGACATAAAGAGTAATACTCCTATTTTTTATCACATTTATACATAATCATCTGATAGTTAACACTCTGTACAAAGTAAACTATAGTGAACTATGATAGAAGAAGAAGCGGAAGAAACTACCAAACACCCCACTACCTCCAGAGAAACGCCATATCATGCTTCTTGAAGATAAGGCAAATGAGTTGTCCTTCAATGAGGTCATAGGAGTGATCTGACCATAATCGATGGCAAATTATTCATCAATGGTATTGTTGCTGCGAATCTGCTCACCAAAGATCTTAGAGAGATCTGCAGTGTCCTCAAACTCAAGGGTATCAAGAATATCAACAAGGAGTTAATGCTGATGAAGATTATTGACTCCTTCAATAATCAGTATGATCGACTGACAAAAGAGTTCAGTGGGTCCGCTGAGAGAATCAGGAAAGAGCCTCAGTGAATCTACCAGTTGTTGAACATCATTTTCTCTGATGAGTTCTTTGATAAGTTTGCAACTTTGAGCGGTAAATCCAATTGTCAACAGTTAGATTCAGAGAAGGCATGAATGGACAATACTTCTGGGAGGATGTATGTGAGGCATTCAGCGAGCCGAACGAATTTTTCGACATACTTTGCCTCACTTGATGTCAATATTACTGTCACCATCAATCACAACTGGAAGAAGCTCCGCTCGATGTGGAAGTCATTGAATGCGGAGTACAAGGCTGCATTGATTAGATTTACGCAATTCGGCACTTACTCGGCTGACTTTTACATTGTCTGTAATAGAAGACAGGGCATTTATAATTTGCGTACGCATCTAGATGCGAGACCAAAATCGACTGGATAAGTAGAAGCAGATCTACTTGATAGAAAGCGACAATATCATCAAGAAAGTACCTGCTGCACAATCTTTAGAACCGTTATCATACAAGAAGTGGAAGCAACAAAGCGATGCTACATTTGAAGTTGCAAAGGCGATTCGTGATAGTGCAACTAACACTGCTGAGAGTGAACTAATCGAGAGGAGGATAAGCTAATGGAGGAAGCCGCTGAACTCCAAAGGAAGGAGAATATACACAAGGGGAGTGATTATTTGTCTTCTGAATGGTAAAGAGTTGACACCAATCTGCGTACTATCAGTTTTGATTTAAAACAAGTGACGGTTGAACTTGTGAAAATCGATATTGAGCAAGACATTCAAGGTTTATCGAAAAAGAAGAAAAGCCTTGGAGATTGTATGGATTTGATCTAACTGCTTTAAATTATATCATCATCAATATCTAATCTTATAATATAACGAAAAGAATAAAGTAGTAAATTATCGCTAAAAACTAAGTAAACAAAAGTCGTAGAGAAATGTCTTTTCGACTGCAGCCTCAGCAGCAGTTCCGCGTCGGGCGGAAATGCAATGCGTTCTTGAGCAAAGCTGGTAAATTCTCGACGCGTCGATGACCTAGATTAAACATAAAATAGTATTAAGCTGAACAAGAGATATAACCAAACTCTTCAAAAGATTTCGCAGCCTCCAACGCTCATCCCGCTAGCTTCTCTTTCATTGAAGCTTTTCCGGCTTCTTCTGCCACTTCCTTTCCTCTGCTGCCACTTTATGAACCTTCAGATCTCCAAATTCCTGGACATACCGCTCATATTCGATGAATTGACATCTGCGGATGTTTTATCGATATGGAGCACCGCGTTTCTCCTATTGTAATCCGAGTCTCATTCATATATGTCCACTCATGAATCTAGTGACGATAGAGATTTCACGTCGGAATCATTAGCGTGAATCTCCGAAAACTCTTTCGCGACATTTTCCCTTTCTAACGGAGATCTTTGTTCCCAATGGTACTTCAGACTGTGCTCAGTCGGGGTCGGAGGTAGACTCCTCATGACATCATGGTGCGCAGTGTGGGAATTGTGACTGTTTGACTATTTTGTGCCGCCTGGATGTCTGTCAACGACATGACCGTTTCCTGTTATTTTTTCGTCTTCCGCCTCATGTGCCTCCGTAGTCGATGTTGCTGATCTCCCACCATTTTCAGCTTGGGTTTCTACCCCAGGTTTTCCTTTTTCTGTATCACCTCTGTTTCTCCCTTAAGTGATTCACCTGCCTCCATCTCCTGTTTGCCACCTGCCAACATCCTAACCAACAATACTCCTGTTTGTGTTCCCTTACTTGTTGGCCATCCCATTTTTAGGTCAGTGCCACCGTGTCAATTACATCTTTTTCTTTTTCTTTGGTGAACTCACTGTGATACATGACATTTGCATCGCTTTGCTGACGTGGCTTCTTACCAGATCAGGTGACGCTTTTTTCCGACTTTATTACAATATTTGTTTTTACCACCTTCTCCATGGGATCCTCATCACTATCCGACTCTACCAGTGACCATGCACGCTTTACTGCACCAAAATCTATGACTGGCTTTTAGATGCTGCGGCAATTGTCCGGTATTACCTCTATCGACTGTCTTTTACCGGGCTCTCTCCGATTGCTGCTGCGTGATGGAAGGAACAGTTTGCGCGCGGACCCTTTTTGTACCCTGGGTGATGTATTGATTCTTCCGCGTGAAAGATCCGCATCGTTATCGACAATGTAAGCAAACAGTCGAAAAGTGTCCTTGTTCAATCTGTTACAGAGCTACCTGCATGAAGACATCGGTTGCTGAATATTGCTACCTAGCCGAACCTAACTAGAGACTCTACTCTTTCCTCATCGCAACTCTCGAAGTTTAGGTGATGTTCCAAGTAGAAGTCATCTAGTGCAACAAGAACTGAGATTGTCCTACTGTCTGGAGATTTGAAGTAGACGGAGTCCTGATAGTCCTAGTGTAGATGATGGCTGTGTCCCTTGTATTGACTCCCAGCGTAAGCTTTTGATAGGATTGCGCCGAGACTAGCTATTTCTAGCTTAGGGTGCCATTGTCGTAAAAGACAAAATAGTGGTGCTTAACATACCTTGATTTCGAGTTCAATTACGGAGAGCTGGTGTCCCGTGTGCAAGGGCCCTGCGAGGTCAGGGAAGTATCTCTTACTACGATGACCACCAGTAAGAGGAGTGCAGTCTTTGCGCGATAGACTTGCGAGTAGATCCTTCACTCTTTCAAAAGCATCCGGTCAGGTCAAAAGTCCTAAGCACACTATAACCAGCTGAAATCTGAAGTCATACTTGACTTGATTCGCTAGCGGGCAGCTGTGTTCTTGATGAGTGTAGAAGGATACCACATCCCGCCTTCTTTTAAAGACCATTTTCTTTCCCTGGCACCTGATAAGGGAGTTGCCGTGCTTTGTATGTACTCTGAGAAGGAAACCCAGTCTTCCAAGCAGAGATCGTTGCAGAGATTCTGAGGAATGTTGGAGTTGAGATTAGGAGGAGTTTTGCGGAGGCTTACATTTGCACATTGCTAGATATGTCCAACTTTGCAACATATTTTGGAGTGATAACGACATTGGTTGCCGTCGATCTTAAATGCTTCGGAGGTGAATTGTTGAATATCTTGAACTCGTTTTTTTCGGAGTTCTGAGGAGTAGACGGATATTTTTTTCAACGAAAGCTTCTTCAAGTGATTGAAGTAGTCTCTGCCTTTTTGCAAGAAACTATGTGGGCAGTCGGCGATGTTTGTGCCATGAGGAGATAAGATGACGATCGGTTCTTTCGGTGAGGTATTCAGAATGAAAATATGCGGATCGAGCAACAGAGCTGTCCACTGTCGGATCGTGAGTGGCGGTGATGCGCTGTTATTCTCAATCGAAGAAATGAAGCACACTGTGTCCTTATATTGGAGAGAGTCATCATAACCTCTGATTTCTGTGCCCGATAATGTCGGATTAATCTAGCAGTTGTTCATAACCACTCTTTCAAGCCGGTTCCGGTAGATGCTGGTGTGTCTTTTCGCATTTTTTCCGCTAGCGCTTTGAAGGAATCCTGGTCTTCCGTTGGTGGCTCTCTAGGAACGAAGAACCCCCACTCGCACTGGATGATACTGAGGCTGTGTGTGTCCGCCGCTGATAACCTTATAATTGCGGACGTAGCCCTTGATGTACTTCTCATTGAAATTGTTAAGTGGTTAGCGTGTTCCATTGTGGATGGGTGTGTTGCGGACGATTTGAATTGTCAAAAGACATCATCTGAAAACCAATAGAGCGAGAATGAGCCTCCAGTGTCGCCCTGAATATCTTTAATAGTGTTCACTGTATCATACACGACAGCGGCAGTCCTTTCTGAGATCACCTTGATTCTCACACTTAAATAAAACGCCGTTAAATGAAACAAAACGAGTTGATGTGTTCCTCCGGAAAACTTTCATAGAAGAGCATTGCTCTTAATTCATTGGAGGTGAGATGAGACCCTGTTACCTTCCCGAACAGGTCATAAGATGGAGACGAATGTTTGGCAGACATAAAAGTGATTCAGCAGCCGACGGTCCATGGGGTAGGACTCTCTCCGAGAATATGCCCGAGGATGAGACCCATGCCCATAAATTATCATCCGTGTCAGTATCTCCCCGTGCGGATATCACTTCGTACCATATACTGTCCAGGATGACTCATTGACTGTCGCTGGGGCTGTCTCGAATTTCCGCTCCTTCGCTGTTATCACCAGGTTCTTCTGGATCAATCAAATTGTCTCTGAAGAGATCCAAGTGGTCAACGGGCGAAGAAGATGGGGACTTTGTGCGATTTGCCTTAAAGAGTAGCTGTGTCTGTTCTTTTAATTTAGTCCTATTTTCCGATGGTTAAGAGCTTACTGCGCAGACGTTTGTTTGGGAGTGGAGGATGATGGGGATAGTCTGGTGCGTTTCGAGGTGTCAGAGTACTTCTTTTTGGTATACTTGTTAAGTTTGTCATGTGATAAAGGCACAGGACGCGACTCGAAGGCATGGATTGTCCCAGTCCTGTGGCCCGCTTCACGAATATGCTATCCGAAGGTGGTACTCTTTCTCTTCCGTGGCAAGGATGGTTCGTTTGAGTCGAGGGAGTAGCGAATCGTGGGTGGTAACACTCTTTTAGAAAGACTTTTGCGGTGCTGACTCTACTGGATCAGTTGGAGCTGAAGATGCCGCTTACTCGTCTTGCAGAGTCATCTAGCATGATTCGATCAGTCCCTTTATCTCATGAGCTTGCTCAATCTCCTTGCCTGGGATGAAGACAGAGTTGATAAATCAGGAAGAGGATCCACAGGGAGATATCGGAGAGACAGATGATTCCCCAGCCTCACCGAAAACCGTGCGGAGTACGTCCATGGAGTTGAGGCTGTGAGATCTTTCAGCGTGGAGTAAACGAATAATGTAGGCGTTACTTCAATCGTCTTGATTGAGCCTCTGGGGTAGGAACTGTCATATTTGGGGCATTTTCTGGTCATTTTTTAATTTCCTCGTCGTAGGTTGCTAGCCAGTTCGTGCAAGCTAGATGGCCACATATGTCCGACCTAATTGGGTTCTGAACTGTGAGTTGACATTTATACATGTGAGAATCTTAACGATCGTCGTGACGAAAGTGTTCTGATCTTTCATGGGATCCGAGATGTTTGCCGTAAAAGTAGGGTTGAAGTTGTCAGTCGGAGTAAAATCGGATGTCATGGTTGTTGTCTGGTGTTGCTGCTGTAACAAGTTATCGAGATGTGGATAAGATTCCGACGGTGGCGGGATGATGACGTTCGTATATTCGAGCGTTTTGATCTTTACTCGTACGTAGCACTCGTTGACCTTTAGTGGTTCATCGTAATAGATTCTTTTACCAATTCATAAGGGTCGTGATGTTCAGGAGCATCGATGTGCCCTGGGAAGGCCTATACCGGTAGTTTCAAAATTGTCGGGAACAATACACCAGAGCCCTTTCCTTTACTAGATAAATGTCTACCCCTCTCTGTCAGAATCGTCTGGCTGACCGCGTCTAGTCGTAGTAATTTTTATTTTTTCCTCAGCTCTTTATTATTGGGGTAGGCAACTCAATTGTTGTTACAGTACTAAGGACCGCTCTCATAGCGGTAAGCCAGTATTTCTTATGTTCTAGAGAGATGTCGTCTGTTCGGCTGAAATCTATCTCGAGGAGTAACTGGGCATGTGCTGGAAGGTCCGCATGGTCCGTGTCGAGGCTCCTCATTTCTTCTATGGTCGCACCCACTATATTAAAGCCTTGCGTTAGGAGCTTGTCATTCTCTCGTGGAGAGGAAAGATTGCCATACTGTAGGCTCAAGACAGCTCCTACTTCCTGTAGTGATTCCTGTGGGTGTTTAACTCATGAGCGTGATGCCAAGGAGCTCCTTTTTGAGAAGGACATGGAAAAGGGATCTCCCGATCATCCTATTTCTAGCTGAAGCGTTTGTATGCGTGCCGTTAGTTTCTGACCTAGCAATGATGGAGTACCGAAGTGTTGTGAAAAAAATTCTCTCAACCAATTGTTCTGTCATGAAATCGAACAGACTAAATCAACCAAAGGTAGGAGGAAAGCAACGGGAGGCCGTGGGAATATTGCGGCAAATCCCGGGGCTGGGGAGCAGGCGATGGTCAACGCTGACACCTCTTTTCCTTTGCTGAGTGAGTTATTCGGGGTTCCAACATCGTACCTCAGGCCCGGTCAATGCTGAAATTTGATGTACTCTGTTCTGTGCAGAGGTGGAGCTCGATACGGTGGAGCCTCAACGGTGCGAGCAAAAGCTTCCCAGGAGTCTTTCCACAAGTCGCATGCCTTTGCGTTTTCTAACCACCAATCGAGACATGGAAAGTCTGAGATTTTATCATGAAGTACAAATGATTTGCCATTCTTTTGTTCTTCCTCTCGAGACATGAAAAGAGGAAAGCCCGATATAATAGTGAATTCGAGTGCACCGGTGGAGAAAGGATAGTTCCCTGAGATACGGTTAATCAGTTCCTCATCAAGGTCAACTAATTGCGCTTTCGTCTCCGTAACTACTATGTGAGCATCGATCGATGTAGTTAGGTATTCCTTAGAAGATCAGACTTTGGACGGTCTGTAGGGCCTGGCATGGTTTAATTGATAGGCTAATGTTTTGTTCTCGGAGTTCCTCGCTTCATGAGGACGTGAACTCGTACCTGATGCTACCTGTGGTCGCGAGTATGCAGCTGCCCCTTAGCCCATTACAGGGTTGTTTAATGTCTTCGAAAGGATTTTCCTGGGCGAAGTCGAAGTAGACAGAGTGTTTTAGCTGTATTTCCGGAAATTCAGAGTATTTAAATAGGAGGATTCTTCATTTTATCTGAGAAGAATCTCTATGAAGAATATTTTAATCTTTGAATGAAATCTAATAGCCAAGCCAGCTTATTTTTTACCCTTTCGCGTACCTTTCCTCCATTTTCCATCCTTAAGCTGAACTCCATGATACACGTGGTCAAGGTAGCGTTTTCTATCGTGGGTTGTTGAATCGCAAAAGTGATGGCTTTGTTCACTTCTTGGAGAGGAGTATCTGGAGGCTGGGAGAGTTTATCTCCTAGGTCTTTCGCCATACGGCCTTTTTTGTAGCACCTATTCTGAGTCCTTTGATTGTAGGTATGCTGACCATCTTATCAATGAAATCTGTGGCTGTGTCGATTCCCGTTGCTGGAAGAGATATTTAGTCTGGTAGAGGGTTGGATAGGGATCCGCTGTCCCCTGTATGAGTCATCTTGACATTCTCAACAGTGGTGTTTGTGACGTTCCTTTATTGTTCGACAGTGGTGATTACTTACTGTCCATGGTGGAAGTCCTGGCGATCTTGTAATAGTTGAAGGGTGACGGTGTCCCTGTCGTTCCACCTCTTTCGCTTGAGTCCTTAGATTTCATTCACACCAAATCAGATTTTCTTCTTTCCTATTGAGGGAGATCTGCTACCAGCCGATCGAAGGTTTGTCACTTGGGTAGTTTTGTCGTTAATGGTTACGAAGTATTGGATTTATCGTCTGAGTTTAACGTCAAAAGATCATGATCTGGTTGGTTGGTCCCTGACATTCCTATATAGGCTTAGTATGATATGGCGTATACAAAGTAGTACTAGTGAATTTGATAGATATTTTACTTTTGTTTTTTCCTTCTACGGAGAAAGTCTCTAATCTTATAACATAATCGTTGTTATACGTACCATTAATTAAGAAGCAGGCTATCCTGCATGCTGTCAATTGTAATCACAGTTATATAAAATGTGAAAGAAGATATGGAATAAACCCCACCTTAACAATGTTGTCAATCTGCGACATAGGATAAAATAAGAAGTGTGATATCCCACAAATATTCAATAAAAAAGTTTACATTTAAAATGAATTTAGATGCAAGAAAACAATGAAAAGCTTTATCCACAGATACAATGAAAACGAATGAGCTTTTATAGGATTGGCGATTTCGATGAAGATTGTAACAAAGTCAACCAAGATCACGTGGCTTGAACAAGTATCACAATTGCTGAATTACATTCAATACTGATAACGCTAAGATCAAAAGGGATGAATGTTTGCTCATGAGCCTTATTGTCATGAATATGCATTTCATCATGTTCATCAATGCGAAAGTTGTGCAATCGGGTGATACACTTGAAGACAAGGCCTGTATCATTCAACCGTACCTGGAGAGGATCACACAAGATCCGCCACTTAGTTACCATCATTCCAAGAGCCATTTTGATGCGAATTCGGATTTGACGGATGCAAAAGCTGTATGCATCGTGATTGCTTGTACTTCTTTCAGCTGCAAAGAAATGAGCAAGAAGATTTTCAAGCAAGCATAGGCATTATCAGCTATGAGAAACTTACCAGGTGGTAGTTTCAAATCAGTGTGGAAAGAGATATTTTTCGCATCGCACTAATGTTGGGCAATCCACCAGGAGCGGGAAGAGCAGTGTAAATGAAACGACATTTATGTTCACACGCTGCCTGGACATTAATACTTCTATATAGTGTCCAGAGAAATACGACTTCGCATTGCCAGTTTTGGAAAAAAGAGGAACTTGAATTCGCAACAAGAAACCATCAATGCATGCTACACATTTTCTAATTGCACCATTTAAACTGATGCCTTGAAATTGGCAAGGGGCTACCTTAACTTCAATTCCAGATGGGAAAAAATATGAGAGCTCATCAGAGAGCGAAATGGCATCAACACATTTATTACCCAGTGTAGAAAATGTAGAGATGCTAGCACCTGCTCTATCACAGACATCCAAATAGGAGTCACCTTCCTACCAACACATCAAACAATGTAAAGCAATTTTAGGAATGATGGAAGTGCCACATTCTCTAATGCTTGCCATGTTTTCATCGATTTCAAGCTTTGGCTTGAGAAAAAGACACAGTTTTGTGAATGAAGCGATAAAATTTTGTGAAAGCATTTGGTTCGTCCTTCAGCAGACGATTGACATGATCGTTCCGTGCTAGTCTACTTCTCTGAATTACATCAGACCTCACTTCAATCTCAGAACAAATGGTAAGGTATCACAAGGCAGCAACGATGATGCGCCTCCTCTTCTTCTTTCTTTCACTACCTCATCAATTCATAGATGGTCATCGAGAAATGAATTGCTGGAGAACAAAAGACAAGAGTCTACTATGGCAACAATCTATTGTTTTTGCTAGAGAATAACTAGCATGATACTTTTTGTGAGTAAAAAATATTACTCTTACTCATCCCATCCATCCTGTCAGCCCATTTTTTAGCATGGCCATGGAATGGGTAGGACCCTACTTATTTGCCCTACCTCTGGGCCTTTATCGGAGGTTGGACCCTACATTCAAGAATAATGGGCCTAACATAGGTGTCTCAAACCCATGAGGGAGTATTGTACTCTACAACTTACTTGTAGGAATTGTACTCTAATAGTCCGTCTTTCATTGAAACAGGACTTTTTTAAAACCATCATACTTTTTCAATATAAGTCGAATAAAAATGAACCACATGTGGAAGTACTTACTTTTTACGGGCTTTCCAGTGAAAGCACTCCGAGGCTGTAGTTTCTGCTAGAAAAAAGATACCTTTGCATTATTCAGCCTAATTTTCAATCCACCCGCAATCTACAGCGACATTGAGAAATAATTCAAAATTTAGCCACAAGATTAAAGCGCGTTAGATTATTTATCCAGCACACTAAAGAACAAATAAATCTATCGGCTGAGTAATAAATTTTCGGAGAAGCACCATTTTCGCGATTTTAAGGGCGGTATTATCAGGATTTTACAGATTTTGGGCGAAGCAGTCCAAAACTGATGGGATGCCTGTTGGATACACCCCCAAAGTTTGGATTCGCTAAAACTAGGTGAGCCATAATTCTGAGAGACACGCAGATATCTCCACAGGATGTAATTTTTACCTAACTTCACCACCAACTATTCGTGCACACCCCTTGTCGCCGACACAAACTGCCATATTTTTGCAGAAAAACGTCCCCTCCCCCAACTTCCAACCACCATCATTACCTTTCTCTGTCATCCCTCTACAATGCCGCATCTTTACAGCATAACGTCGCGGATACTTTTATTCCCGAGTGTTCGCCCCCCCCCTCGTCACCATCGCCGCAAGCCATAACTGTCGTCAACAAAGTCACCTCACTTGCCGACAATGCTGATAATCTCCCAAATACGGACAGGAACCGCCCAGTGGAAGTTGTCTCCAGGAATCCTCACACTGCTGTCAAGATTTGCCGCTACACATCAGATACGATGAAGGCACACATCATCCAGCAGTTGCTCCTCCACGCACTGGACGGTAAGTTGCCATGGGGCACAATTAGGTCCCTTTCTCATTCATTACAAGTCAATGAGCGTATGGTATTCGTTTTAGTGTCGTCTTCGTTTTTGTTTGTAAAACAATCTCCCAATAGAAACAGAGACCAAGAGGAAAAGGAACTGTGCCAGATCCCTGGCAAGAATTTCTTTGGACGAATTCGAAGGTGTTCCTCTCAAGCTCAGGAAGATGCAACCGAAAGTGGCAACGGCATTAGGAGTCTCAACTACAGTGGTGATTCAACTCCTGAAAGAGCATATCATTTGGTCGTTTAGCAGCGTTTTACAGAGCGTGCGTACATTTGCCCACAATTTGAGCCGGGTTCGGTTTTGCATGTCTCATCTCGACCATGTTACATGGACATTCAAGCCAATGGATGACATCGTCCATGTGGATGAAAAATGGTTTTGTATCACCAAGGTCCAACAAAGATATTACTTAACAAGAGATGAGAATGCCCCATACAGGGCCGTGCGCAACAAGTTACATAATGGGAAAGTGATGTTCTTGGCTGCAGTAGCTCATCCCTAATGGGACCTTCACCTCAAGAAAGAATTAAACGGGAGATCAGTATCTGGCCGTTCATGACCAAGAGAGTCATCTAGCAATCTCACCAAAATGGTCACCAGAGACGTGACATTGTGAAGGAATCCATCAATGGTATCAAACATCATTTGTATCTCAAATTCCTCCTTGAACTTGTTGTTCCTATGATCAAGGAGAAATTGCCAAGATGCAGGACCAGGACTATTGTACTGCAGCAGGACAGCAGTCCTGTTCACATCCTCTAAGACGATATGGCTTTCTGGTAAGCCACGTTGGAGCACAAAGTCCAAATCCAGATTCATTATCAACACACCCACTCCCTAGATCTAAACATCTTTGGTCTGGTGTTCTTCGACTCCATCCAGTCCATCAAGGATGATGTTGCCGATCCAAGCGTTGACTTTTTGATTGGAGCCTCTGTTCAAGCTTTCAACAACATGGAAAGATTGAACTTGATATGAGTTTGGCTGTCTCTACAGTTGGTGATGGAGCAGATTATGCTCAAGGATGGGGGAACCATTTACAAGATTCAATACATGAATTAGGATGACATTGTGAGAAGAGCGATGTTGGATTGGAACTTGACTGTGGGTTACGAGGTTTGGGCAAAGATGGCTGAGTTCCTGGGGGGTGGGGTGAGGGTATGAGCAAGATTTTTCTTCTCCTAGTTGCAGGTTCTTTTTCTCTTGCTATTGTGCTTCCTCTTTCCCTCAATTTAAATTCATTTTACCCATGCACTTCAGTTATAACTGTAATCTAAAGTAACTAGACATATTACCTCCTGAAGATATTGTAATTGTAATTGTAATTTAGTGAGCAGTGAAGTGTTGGTAAAAAATGTCCATAACTTAATTTATTTCCTAGATATAGTGCTCTTAGGGGCGGGTTACACATGTCGCTGAGACACAAAAACGAAGTACCTCAAGTAGAATTTTTACTTAAATACGCAGACATGTCGCAAAATTGTACAAATTATAATTCGACTAGATTAAATTTTATTTTATGCAGACATAAAAGAAATTTCTTTGCACCGCGAAAAAACACCTGTT
>JALLAW010000072.1:0-19382 GCA_036939535.1 Cyclotella kingstonii | reverse complement strand
TGATCCTCTCCAGACTTACTGAAATCCAATTGATAACAGTTAGCTTCATCACTAATTTAAGCAAACTTGGAGGAGTTTGTGTCTGAAAACAGAAAATGTAACAGATAAAACATGCACGGGGACTCCTTCCTTGTGTGTTGGGTGGTAGAATTGTCCTCTTGAGAGAGGAGAGCATGTTTCTTTAAGTTATTGAAACTGCCCTATGTTTCATCAGCATGACATCTTTGAATGCATTCTTGATGCCTTAAACCTTCAGGAGCCTGTAGATCTTGTGTAGATCATTTGACAGGATGTTTGATGCCCCAAAGCCATTAATGAAGAGCTGGTCTTTTTTGATTTTGCCATTGGACCATTCAACATCACTACTTTGGAGTAGAGATCCTGCTTTTATCCTGCTTGTTGGTCAGATCCGACCAAAATAGTAGAGGAGTACTTGCATATTTTTCACGTAGGAGTTAGTATGACTTGGATCCAATGCAATGTAACTATGAGCTCATTACCCATCCCAATATCCTCATTATTGGCATACGAGAAGTCACGTGGAACCAAACCGAAAAGCTCGTATGAGAGGGGGATAGGTTTTCAGAGACGGTGCACCCATTGAGAGGCCTTTGGATTGAGTACATCTATCATGAAAGGCTTCATTATTTGTATGTCGGCATTCACTGCAACATGCTTATTTCCATCTGGTACAGAAGCATTTGTTCCAGTGACGGGAAGAGCGGTCATCCAAGCCGCTCACAAATCGTCAGCATTGACCCCTAGGAATGACTGCCAATGGTATCTTAACGTGTCATCCAAGGAAGATAGGGACAATGACGTAACAGAGAATCGGAATGTTTCCAGAAAGACATCGAAATCAATTTACTCTATCATACGGCGAAGATCGAAAGCAGTTGCCTTTGCTCTAGCAACTGCAACATCGTTTCTATCCTGTCTGCCTGGACAGACATTACGTAAATCCCCGTTCCGTCCACTTGCCGCACGTGCATCGGCGCCCATTGTGCTCCGTGCTGCTAAGACGAAGGATGACCTCCCCATGGTTCAGGCATTGAAGAAAGCGGAGGAACTGAAAAAGCGTCGTTCTATGGAGGAGTTTGATCAGTTTATGCAAAAATGCAATGATATCGAAGATAGTGATGGTAAACGAGCCCGTGACGAGTATGAAAAACAGTATCATTTAGAAAAAGTGGCTAGTGAATCAAGAAAGGAGATTGATTTGGAAAAGTTAAAGAGAGATTTGTTGGATGAAGGAAAAGATCCAAGTACTGACTTGGATGCAGAGAGACAAGTCTTTCTATTCGAACATGATATTGATTTAGAAAAAATCCCTGGTACACCACAGAATGAGCAAATGATAAAAATATTCCAATCAAGGGGGAAGAATATACCTACGTTAACATCTCAGAGATACATTGTCAAATGCCAGGTTGCGGACCTAAAAGCTCGTGGAATAGACCCATTGATGCACTTTTCTCAGTCAGAAGTTGTAGACAAGACGCGTGCAATTTACAAAATGGACAATAAAATTGCCGCCAAAATTGCACTGCAGTATGAATCATTGATGGAAAAATATGGAGGAAGGCTGACTGAACCGAAGGAAGGTGAAGTACCTTTTGAACGGTCCTTTACTCTAAACCAACCAAAAATAGATTCTTCTCTATCGGCGAAAGAGCTACGGGCAGAAAGAAAAGCTGCTGCGAAAGCCAAACGCATCGTGGAAAAGGACGTGGCAAAGAGGCAGCGTGAGGCTCAAAAACTGTCTCTCCTGGAATCCAAACAAAAGGCAAAAGCTGACCGGGCAGAGCGCAAAGACAAAGAGCTTTCCAAAAAGCAGCAGCGAGTGGTATCTATGCACACACCCGTGGAAGAAGATGGTGAGATTGCAGCAACTGCAGAAATGGATATTTTTGCAGCAGCAGGCCAAGATGCAGCGTCTCACTCTACCATTGATGATACCGCTGCATTGAACGCACAGCTTGATGTATCGAAAAAAAGAGATCTGTTGGAAAAGATCAAAAGCCAAGTTACAATCAAAAATGTTGGAACAATAGTGATCGGATCTAGTGTAGCTGTTTATGGAATCAACTATTACAAAGAAAACAATTCTGCTGCACAAAAAGAAAGAGAAAGACAGCTGAAACTGATAATGGGTTTTTCTGAAGACGAAGATGACGATTCTGAAAGTGATTCGCAGAACGATGTCTTCTTTGATGACGATGACGATGACGATGAAACAATTACAAAATCTGATCAAGTGAAAACAACTCAACTAAAACCTGAACTCAAGGCACAAAACCTGTCATCGCCACCGCAGACAGAACCTTCACCATCAAATAGGGTTAAGCCAAAGAGAAAGCTTGGAATTTTCTCAAAAAGAAGTGCCAATGGTAGGGAGTCTGATCTCAACGTTCTTCTAGGCCCAAATGGAAGAGCGCCTGAACTTTCTTGTCTGATTGCAAAGATTCTTTCATTTGGTGCACCTGGACGATTCCCTGCAATTTCTTCCATGGGAGACATGCCCTTTGATGAGTTTCAACAGGAAAAAGCAAGAGAAGTTTTGTCTAACATGATATCTCATTGTGATGTTTCTGATGAAGAATCGGCAGAAATCTTTGCTTCGGTTGTAAATTGCATGATAATTGATATCATTGATCTGGCAAGTTCTGCTTTGAAAACAAAAGACAAAGATGAAAAGTTGACAATCGACGCAATAAACGTTGTAATGGACTTTATGGATCATGCTGCCTCGCTATTTGATGCTGTCGCAAAGGTAAGTGGAGTATGCAATCTTCAGATATAATATAGAATCACCTTTTGTACACCATATTAATCCATTTTTCTGACACAATGATACAACATTAGAACGTTACAATCACACCCGTAAAATATGGGGGGAACTTACGAAAGAAAGAGCTTGAACAAATGTATAGTATCTATGCAGGCTCTGCTATGATGTCTCTTAATGATGGAGTTTCACAGGATCGTGTAGATACCTTGCAACTTGTTTTTGACATTAGTGATAAGAAAGCTGAGGGATTGATGCAGAAGAATATGATGAAAGTTATGATGAATCTTTTAAAAGATGGAGGAAAAGGGCTGGATGGCATGCCTGGAATGGAAGAGATTCAAAAAATGATGGCCACAATGGGTGGTACTGAAGGAATACCTGAAATGTTAGGACTTGATGGGGAGATGAGTCCTGAAGACTTGAAGCAAACAGTGAAAATGATGAAAGATCTTATGGACTCTGGTCAGGTGTCAAAAGAAGAACTTGCAGAAGTTAGGAAACAATTCAAAGACTTGTATGGTTCTGATATTGCTGATCTTATCATGCAAGCTGATAAGGATGGAAGTGGGGCAGGTATGGGGGAAGATGAAAAAGAGCTATTGAATATGTTCAGGCAAATTTTAGGAGAGACATAAAAGAAACAGTCATGAAATCCATAATTAACAAACAATGCTGTCATTTGTCATACTTAACCTTTAATTTCTTCTCCTACTGCGTCACTAGCTCCACAATGAAAATGTGACATTATGAGACCACTCATTATCTTTGTATTAGACTGTGATGTAGAGTAAATCTGACTTGACAGCTCTAAAGTGTTGATAAGCTTCAACCTAATACATTTTCTCTCATACTTCAGGAATATTTTCTTGCTGCTAGTCCTGTTTTTAATATGAAGTAAGGGATTTCGAAAGTGCAATTGAAATACATACCCAAAAAGATAAGTTGAAAAATGAAAACCAATCATTACTAAATGTTGCTAACAATTACAACAAATATCTTCTTCTTGACTCTATTGCAATGAGATTCAAAGTATATTTGAAGTTAAATCAAACCTAAATTACAAGAGTATCAATAGAATAATGTAATGATGATTTCTATCTTAATCAGATAGAAATCCATCTACATGAGGACATTTTCTAACTGAAAGCAGCAAAAATTATTGATCTTTTTGAAAGAGTAGAAAAATTTTACCTGTACCTGAGAGAGCAAAAAAGTGTGTAGCATATCAATAGCTATGTTAGTTGTTTCATTCTATGAAATGATGACACTCATCATGGTTCTACACCTACTCCTTCTTCCATAACAATTGATTATGTAAACTATAGAGGTTATCAATCCATTTCCAGCCATTGTGAATGTCAGGTCCTGAATAAAACAGTAATTCATCATCCACAATTGCTCCCTGTTGACAATATAAGCTCTCAATTTCATTCAGCTCCCTTAATTGTAACACCTACAGAAGGAATAAGTATTAATGAGATCAACTTTTCAGAAAATTATTCTCTCAAGTGAACTCAAAAATACTATCTTGTTTGTCATAATTGTCTAAACTTCAATGGTTCATTCTTTTCACTGAGTGGCTACTCTTTTCATAGAAGGGCAAGGAAAAAGATACTTTTGTGGTTTGTAGAAACATAACCCTTGGCACTTCTTATGATGAGAGGCCTTTCATTTTAAGTCTCAAGTTGCAATTTTCCTTCAAGGGTTCAGAACTCTATCTACTTCTTAGTAGTGGTACCTGAAGATCGCTCCAAAGAGGGAAAATCACTGGGAGTGGATGTTCTTAATATTAAGGAATTCGCGTCAGGTTGGAGTAGAGACAGATCAGATCCTCAAATTTATATCTGAAAAAAGGCTAGATATAATGAGAGTATAATGGTCTTGTATTTCAACTAGTCAGAGTGTTTAATGTGAGTATTGATAGAAAATAGAGAAACAATAACTCAAGTAAATAATTCCTTCAGAATCTTTTGTATTTGAGTAATTCTAGATATCAATGAGCAGGGAGGTGTCATTAGATTCTTTAAATTTTTATCATAGAACCCTACTCCATTGATTCTTTATCAAAAAGTTATACCACTTAAACCAAGTAATTCTGTTCTCAGCGCTGTTTTTATCAATTTTCTTTATAAAAATACTCATGCTGTTTTCCTTGAGAGCAGCTGAATAAGGCATAGCAATTTTAAAATGTTGCTTCTTTCTACAAAGAATACCACTTATCTCAAATCAATGCTCTACTTCACCACGATCGGAAGCAGAGCGAAGTAAAATTCTTACACATAATCTATGAGTACCATACGTACATAAAAGAATACTAGGAGTACTTGTGAATTCTTACACCAACTGAAAAAATCACCATCAATCACAGATGCGAAAGCAAGTTTCGAAAGATGTACAGCAGGCGCAGTAAGTGATTGATGTAACCAATAGCAGCAGTGCAAGACAAAATTGAAATAAGGAGGATCAAACAAACTGCAATAAGTAGACAATGGCTCAGACAATGAATTGAAATCAACACACTTGGACAAGAGATCAATTAATCTGAAAAAGAAAGAAAGAAAAAAGATCAGAGGAATTAGAATGAGAGGTAAATCACTGAGCAAGAAAATAACTCTAAATAAGTTGTCTGGAAGCATTAAAATATTATTTTCTCTCATAAGATCATCGGAGGAAAGAGTTAAGGTGGGTACCGATCCAAAATCTATCTAACTTGCGAAAAGAAGGATGTCAAGGGAAAAGGAGTCCATTTTTTAACACCAGGCTGTGATGGACTTCTCCATTAAAATACACAAAACAACACAAGAGAATGAAACTAAAGGCCAAAAGGAAGGAAGAAACGGTTAACAAACTTTCAGTTGCCATAACTATTATCAGGAAAGTGGCAAATGCTACTTTTAATGGTCACGAAAGTTGTAAGTACGAAGCGCTCGACAATCTATCAGCACTGGCCAAACAACAAGGACTTTGAACCGCTAAATCGGAAAATGCACGTTCTCAATTAAACTTCCCGAAGACTTAAACTCGGAAGGTGAAAAAAAACATTGTTAGAAAAATTAATCCTGCAAAAATTATCCATTGAGCAACAAGAAAATATTGGATACCTATCTAACAAGGAAGGAATAGAAAAGGAAAATCTATTTATTAATTATTTTTTGACACAGCAGAATTGAAATAAAGGAAGCTGTTGTTACCCAGGACAAATAGAATCCCATCAAAAACAAAAATAGATATAAAAAGATTCGTATTTTTATTAGGAGTGAAGGATGAACTGTTATAGCAATATTTATAGCACTATATCAACTGTTACAGCATAGTATAATTTGTGACATCAATTTAAAGTTGATAATAGATTGCAGAATACTGCAGCATTGCCTCTGCTATGAAGATTTGTAATTTGTTGTAAAAATATAAAAAGTGCAAGACAAAAGTATATCTTGTGTTATGCAGTCATCAGTAACTTTTTTAAATTGATAATAAAAGCTGCAATATGTTCTAACTGATGAAAAAATCAAATACAATGATAAAATGCAGACTAAGATTTATATATAAATTGGGACTGTAGGAACTTTATAAAATGTTTTCTGATTTATAAATAGTGATAGCAATATGTATGTCATTAACCATGTACTTGACAGCATTTATAAATATATCAATGGCTATTGACTACATATGTTAGCACCAATGTATTCATGAATGGAGGCCATTTATAATTAGTAAGCATCTGTTTATGTGAAATTAGCTATTTATAAATTATTGATTCACAAATGCGTGGTGTGATTGTACTTTTTAAACTTCTGTTTGAGTTTTAATCCCCTAAATTTTAATCTCTCATTTGTGTGTCATTCGTCATCGTTGCGAGAGACTGTCGGAAATCGCTTTTACGCCTGATGCTGAGTTTGATCGCAATGGAAGAGCCACTCATGTCACGTTATGCTGTCGGTTGCCACAAGGCCGCATTAACTCCTATTTTGACAAGCTGTTTAACAAACGATTGATGGACAGTGTGAAATATCATATGATTGTCACAATTTTGAAGCGTCATCAACGTGGTTCCTCTGTCGTCCAATCTTGGGGGGGGGAGCATGGCAAAGTGAACAAGTACATCCTAAAGTACAAGGTCTGAATATTTAACAGAGACCTAAGAGGCTAGCAATTTATAATTTGCTCTTAAAAAAATACTTGTTAATATATGTAATTTAAAAATTTTACCCACTTATAAATTGAAAATTGAAGAAATCAACCATTTATAAATTGCATCAATGAACCATTTGTAAATGAACGGTAAATTGCTTCAGTTATTAGTTTATAAATGGTTGTTAACATTTAATAGCAATTTATAAATTTTAACATGTGTTTATAGATTGTCACATTTTAGCGACCACATTTTGTATAGTATAAGTTTTCTGTAAATGGGTACTGTGAACATGCTTCCTGTTTACAGAAATCACAAAAAATGTGTGGCTCTGTGTAAACAGGGATATTCAGCCATTTATTAATAGTCACTGGCACTTTATAAATAGATTTCTTGAGTAAATGGGCTTATGAAATAAATAAGCGTTTAGAGAGAACCACAGAATTTTCAATAATTACGCATATGATCAGTACACCAACAGTATCGTATGCATGGTCGTATCTGAATCCATATGGTAATCGATTCTTGATACCCCTTTGTAGATGTGTAAAACACGCAAACACCTGAAAAGGACGTATTAAGTATGGCAGACAGACAAGGTTAAGGATTGTCACAGGAGGATGATTTGAATTTTGGGACCATACCCCATAAATTCCTAATAAAATAATGGTCGACTCATTATTCATGTATAGTAAATTTTACGCATATGGAGTCTAACTAGATGTAACTGATATTGTTACTACCATTCATAATACATTGCCATGCCGAGTCATGTGCATGTTAGCAACCATATAGCCGTGATGATGATACTGGAACGGTTACTCACCATAAAGGTAATGTCATTGTTTACATATCATCACTGACCATTTAGGCGCACGCACAAATATTGTCATTAGTTTAGTAAAATATGTCAATATCTGTGGCTGTGCCCAAATGGTTAGTGGCGATACGTAAACAGTGACATTACCTTTATGGTGAGTAACCATTCCAGTATCATCATCATGGCTATATGGTTCCTAATATACATGGTAGCAAACATTTATCCATGATGATATCACTAGAATATTTATACCCATTATTGATATTTAAATGACTCAAACTTGATTTGTACCCAAGCTGAAAATGACATTGGGTTATGAGCTTAGTCATTTTTCTGTTCAATATATTGTCTACTAAAAGTAAATCATGCCAGAGACATCAATTTCTTGATGGTACTTTTGGCAGCTATACATGATAAGAAAGCTGTCTTAGAGAACTCTTCAATGCTGCCTTTTTTGTAGCTATTAGCTTGAAGTTGAAAGAATAGTTGAGTTCCTAAGATTTAAATTTTCTTTATTCAAGTTATAAAAGTTAATTTTAATACTGTTGAACCTTGAAGAGTTGAGATATTCTATCTCATCTTTAAGATTGTTAAATGAGCCTCCTATCATGCCTTAACTGTACCATGAATTGATTTCATGACATCCATGTTATAATTGGCACATGTGTCAGTTAGCTGGTCAAAGTTTCAGATACCATTGTGTATGTGGGTTTGTCATAAAATTTCAATCAACCTATGACTTTCCTGTTGATAAATTTTAATACACAGCAGTAATCCCATGATAGATACCCAATGTAAGGAAGGAGTATAAGTGGAAACATTTTACTATTAAATTTTGAGTCAAAGCAGTGTTGGCAAGGCTCCTTTTCACAAACCAGAGGTTTTTGTCAATATCCTTTTTTTCTTTCAAATTCATAAGATAAGATTTATGTGGTCTGAGTCACATACTTGATCTCTTTCCAACACCCCAACTAGTGCATATGAATTAATTCAAACAATCCTACTCAGTTCTCTCACATAACAACAATAATCATATCATCATTGACAGTGAAATATTTGCATTTATACCTTTCAAGTCAAACACCTGTTAGTATGGAGTAGGTTTGCAACAGTGACTAATGATAACTTTAATGCTAAAGTTTAACCTAAACCCTAGTAAACCCTAACCAATGATTTATTGTTAGGCACTATCCTGAGATTTTTGCCAGCATAGGGGGGTTGGTTGCTCTCTATCCAGACTTCACACATTGAATCTCGGGACTTCTTTAATTTCCATCTCATTCCCTCAACTTCGATGAAGTAGGAGTACATACGGACCATGACAGAGATTTGTACAAACTATACATACTGCCGACTATCTCCCTTCTCCCACAAATCGAAGGATAGCCACGAAAATTCGGCTTTCTGTCACCGCTCCAATCTTTTCGTGGGAGAGGGAACGGGGAACATCTTGATGAGTATGTTTAACCTTATTGCAAATGCAGCGGCTCGTCGCTCCATCGTCGCCAATATGAGCGTCAATGGCAATCCAATCCGCATGGTTCTAACAGCACACTTCAGTGATAATTTGCCCTCGGGGAGAATGAAGGGTACAGTAAAGTGGTTCGATTCCACAAAAGGATTCGGTTTTTTGATCCCAGACGACAATGGACCCGAAGTTTTTGTTCATCATACCAGTATTCATGCTAACGGATTTCGTTCACTTAGTGTACGTGATGTTCCATCATGTTTCTCACCCTAAATTCACGAATTTACCTTGATGTGACGACCTCCTATTTTTTCAATTATTGCTGTTTTACAGGATGGAGAGCCTGTGGAATTCGAAGTTATGGAAGAACGCAATGGCAAGCTCAAGGCTTTAAATGTAACTGGGCCTAATGGAGATTTCGTGCAAGGGTAAGAGCACGTTCTCTTCATCCATAAATTTTTATTGTAACTCTCATGAGTTTTTCATTGGTTGTTTCCCAAAATTGAAAAGAGCACCTAGACGTGTCGGAAACTCAAATTTCGGATATGATGAGAGAAGGTAATCGATGCGTAACATTTTTAACTCATGTGAACGGACGGGAAAGTTGTGGGGAATTTTCATTAATTTGATCACGACCATGTATGATGTAAGAGCCGTTACGAACTGACTGTTTTAGAAGCATTTGCGCTGTGGGCGACTTTTAACATGAATAAGTTGCTAACTTGATAATGATTGTAGAAATTAATTTGATCAAAGCGAGTACGTTCTAAATCAAACGAATGTTACATCCTGGCACCTCCTCTTGTCCCTTCTTCGTATTGAATATTTATCTGGCGTCACTACTGTGCTTCTGTTAGTTTGAGCTGGTACTGCTCTCCTCAAATTACTACAGAGCTCTTTAAGGGAACCACTTAATTATTCAAAATATTTTCAAGAGGTTTACGGTTGAAACCTGAATAATGACGAAATGTTAACACAGCGAGAGGAAGGGGCATTATCACTCTTTTCCCTGATTCAACAATGAAGCATGTCATATTCCTCAGGATTTTTCGATTGTCATCAAGCAGGAATCACACGCGTGACTTCAGGATTTTCGTGAAAATGATGATTATTCTCTAAACCAATGCAGGGGCAGTTAAGGTCAAACAAAATCAAAATGGGGAAGTTAGAAAGCAAAATGCCAAAATACTTTGATCATTTCTTAAAGTACTCTAATTGTATTGCACAAAAATGTAATCAGATACATCCATCGTGTTCACCTTTCTGAGTGTTTCTTTCTCACACAGAAATTTAACTCTGAACATTCAATTTGGGTTGTTATTTGATGCGTACATCCACTCATCTTTTTCAAGATCACATTTGAGCGCACGCAAGCGTTCCAACTTTTCTGCTAATAAAATACCTTTATTTTCCTCTACGTATCTTTTGTGGTCATGTTCATCTAATAACTGAGAGAAACGAAGTTCTGTGGGAATGATAGGGGAATTAAACAATGCAGATGATAGCATGTATAATTAATGGATATTATTGCAGCGCGGTGAAGCAAGTTATTCCATTGAAAAGCGACATAATATATGACATTATTTAACGGAGTTTCAAGAAGAAGAACAACTCAAAAAACTGTCATCATGGCATACCACCATCGTTACTGGATGTCGCCCTTGGCACGAGCGGCAGTCCCTTCAAATCTGACGTTTGACACAAGCGTTCACTGTTGGAGGATTCTGGATGGCGAGAGTTATCGTTACGTCTGGGCATGCTCATTTATGGTATATTGTTATAACACCCTGTTTCTGACTTGCGTTGTCATTGAAGAGGTTCTACGTTTCCTATTCGGCCTTGCTCTTTCTCAGAGCGTGTCAAAGGCAGAATTTTTTAGCCGAGTTTTCGGCTTTAATTTCCTCCGTAATGTACTGTCTGCCGTCCGTCCCAACAGGTTCATCCAAAGGCAAAAAAATTGCTGACTTTTCTGGCTCTGATATACACAAGAACTCATCTGGATAGAGGATTCAACATACGTAGGATCTCTGACCACCATTTCGTCTCCTCCCACCATTTTGTCTTGTCCGAAGATAATGTCACACACCACCCCACATCATAGTGATTGGCATTAGTACTATTACAATGAAAACCACATCCCATGCAGCTCCCGTCCATTGGAAGCAATCCAAATTGGTGGCAATCAAAGCAGTAGCTCTCGGAGTTGCAAAGCAATTTGCTAGGGTAGGAAAAGGAGGGAGAGTAGTAGGTTCTAGTCACAGATAGCATACTTGTGGAACAGTTCATGATACATTTCAGGGATTAGGACCAGTGTACTCCCATCATGCATATCACATGGAATACTCATTGTTTTTACACCTACACTCAATATTGAAAGAAGGTATTGTTGCAGTGAAAGAACACATGTCATCATATAGCATGAGAAGTGAGAGGAAGGGGGGGGGTGAGTACAAAAAACCTCCAGTTCCTAATGGCAAGGTATTGACACAAGTTCAGCTTGCATGCACCATAAGGTATTGCGCTGGTGGATCACCTACAATTTGATGTCCTTGTATGGGTTTTGCACTCTTTAATTTTTGATAGCTTATGGCAAGTGGTGGAAGCATTGAAAAAGTGTGTCCAATTCAAAATTTCATATCCATCATGCCACAAACAGCAGGAAGCCATTGCTCTTGGCTTCAAATCTGTTAGTGCAATTCCATTCACCAATTGTGTAGGAGCTGTGAATGGATTTGTCATTTGGATGAACAGGCCAATGCTAAAGGATACGTTTGTGGCAAACCTTGATGATGGAAAGTTTTATTGTGGCCAGAAGAAGAAGTATGGATTCAACTGTCAGGTTGTCTTGGATGCTAATGGCCGTAGCTTAGACATCTCCATAACTCATGGAGCAGCAATGTCTGATGTAATTGCATTTGAAAATGGCATCTTATTCAGGTGGTTACAAAATGGTTTAATGAAGGATGGTCTTATATTATTTGGCAACAATGCTTACCTCAACACAAGGTATATGGCCTCACCATATCCCAATGCAAGTGGTACTAGGGATGTTTATAATTTTTACCAATCGCAAGTTAGGATCCCAGTAGAATGCTGCTTTGGAATGTTGGTGATGAAGTGGGGACTATTGCGTATGGTGATGCCTCAAAATATTGCGATGGTGAAAGTAATTGTCATCATAAATGCAATTGCAAAACTACATAACTTCTTCCGAGATGAAGGTAAGATAGGATGGGATGCAGAGATTGAGTTTTTCTCCAATGAGAATTGCTTACGGTAAGATTTAGTTGACATGCATACCATGGGCATTGTGCCATTGGAAATAGCCTCAAGCACGGCGTCCCAATTCAAACACTGTTAACAGACATTGATAATAGTGCAGACAATCTACCTCAATTGGTGTTACAACAGAGCAGTCGCATCACACGACAATGACAAGAAATGGATAAGAGAGGAGTTTTTTACCGGCTACTACATAATCTAATGATTGAGTGTGGGCTCCAACAACCTGTGTCAAGAAGATGACAACGTCTTGATCGATGACGTGATTGATTCGCAATGACAATGTCATGGGCTTATGACAACAATGTCATGATTGTTCGAGTGCATTGGTAGGGGCAACAACGTGATTGATTCGGAACAACAATGGCTTGGATACGAGGACCCATGATTGATTGAAACTGTAAAGTAATTATCAAATCATGTTTACTCCAACATTAAGTAATAATATTAACAAACTTAATTAGTTCCCATTCGACTATTGCTGGCGATTAAAGATGGCTTCACACTCTTTAATTTGGCGTTTAAGATCATTCTTCTTCTCGAACATTTTACCAATTTGTTCTTGCAATATGTTCGCCAGTGGCTCATTTACAAAGATATCAGGTTGGCACAGTTGCAATTGGAGTTTCAACCTCTCAATCTTTGTTGTGAAATAGACATTTGTAAGATTGTTCATCTTGGCCATAGAAATATTATGACAAATTTTGTCCGGGCAAGTTGATTGTTGGATGTCAATTGTTGCTGATTGTCCTGTTGCTGACTTTTCCACTACATCGACTGACATGCTGCGCCATCCGAGGCCCACACTATCTGGAGCACGCGATCCATTTTACTGGTCAAGAATGAGCAATAATAATCAGAAGAAGAAGAGAGGCTTTGGCGTGCGGAAAGAGGGGCGGTCATATTGATTATTAATCTTATTGGTGAATCATTGGTGGCGTGAGTCATGATAAGGATGTGGCGGAAAGAAGAAAAAGCTGGCAGGAGACAAACTCGGCAAAAAGGGTAGGCAATCTGTGTCCTACCCGGCAATCCGAGGTGGGCAGAGATTGCCTACCCAAACCATTTTGCAGACTTGTGCTGACATCACGAAGGGCTTATAACCCAGAAAATTCAAAATGAATTCTGCCTTTGGACATGCTCTCACAAGGTCACGTTAGAAAGAATTACATCGACTTATGTACTGTGTGCTGCGGCCGTTCTGAACAGAAATCGGGTCCAACCCAGCTAGGGAGATCGCAATAAAAATAAATTGAATTTATTACTCCTGTTGGGTTACATATGTTGCCAAGATGCAAAAATGACATAACCTATGGCCATGTTTGCTGGCAAAAATTTTGAGTACCCAAAATCTGAGTTGAGTACCCTTCAAATACACTGACTGTTGTACACGAGTGCTTTGTAATTGCTGGCAGATTTATTTTGCAATTCCACTTGCATACTCATCCTGCCAAAAATATTAATGATCTCTGATGTGATTTGAAATTATTATTGACATCATTTATCATTTATCATCCAACTCCGTTTGACATCAAGGTTGTATCCAACCTTCCTCTCTTGTCATGCTTTATCCATCGCGCTTCTCCTCACTTGAAGAGCTTATTGCAGGGTTGTCTTTTCATTATTCCAGCAGAAGCCGAATTGACAGAGAGGGACCAACGCTTGCCAGGGGGAAGGTTTGCGCAACCACAACATCGCCAATTAGTTGCTGATGTTTATAATGTAATGGGGGAATCAATTTTTTGATGCGAATTTTGTATGACCTACAACAGGTTCTGGTGGCTCCATGCTATTCTAACACCACATATGTTGGATATGGCAGCAAAGACAAGAAGATACGAAAACAAAGGAGGAAGGCAAGGTGGAAAGTTCTCCCTCCCACCCATTCACAATGGTCCAATAACATCAAGCATATGCCTTGGAGCAGCAATTGGTTACTTTGTTGGTGGTTCTCCCTATGATCTAATGTGCAGTTTATACATTCCTTATTCAGAGGTTCTTGTATGAGTTTGTATTGTTATCGATGCAATTAATATTTGCCACCCGTTTCATATCATATATCCGGAATCACTGGATGAGCAGCAACAAATTGAAGCTGAATTTGAAGCTGCAAGTATGTCAGGTATAAGAAACTGCGCTGGAGCAATAGATGGTATTCTGATTTGGATGCTGAAACCCAGCTTGGAGCAAGCAAGGAAAGTAGATGTCGATCAGAAGAAATTTTTCTGCGGCCGAAAGCGTAAGTTTGGTTTAAATTGTCAAGCAGTCTCGGACTGCCGTGGCAGAATTATTGACGTTTAAATAAAATGTGGCGGAGCATCTGCAGACTGTCTTGCATAGGCAAGTATGTTATATAAGCGTCTCAAGAACGGACTCATGCAACGCGATGACAGTAATGAACGGTTTTAATATCTGGAGGCAATGCCTTCTTGAATAAGCCATACATAACGACACCTTTTACAACGTTGCAGGTGATCCAAGCCGCGTCGCTGAAGATAGTTACAACTTTTACCATTCACAGGTTAGAATAAGGATGGAATGTTCTTTCGGAATGCTGGTAGAGAGATGGTGGATTCTCTGGATGGTGATGCCGTGAAAGCATACTATTAGTAAGATTGTTGGTATGGTAATGTGCTAGCAAAGTTGCACAATTTTTGCATTGATTAAAAGGATAGTCGTGTCCTACCAATTCATGACAGAGTTCATTTTTATATGATGAATAACTAGCATGAATACATCGGTGTCAATAATAACAAAAATCCGGGAGAAGGAACAACTCCACCTGATCTTGCCCACGGCATGTAGCATTTTGACGGAATACATCGTAATTTTTTGCATGTCCCATCAAGAACAAATGGTCAATTGTTCTTCAGAGAACATACATGCTCAATATGATCACTGAGGGCCATTGGGAGAGGCCATCATGAATGGGAAGTAGAAATCAAACTCATCAGCATTAAAAATCATAAAATAATATTTGTCTATCATTAATTCACGTTTGAAAAATGGAACATTAACATGCAATCCTACTTAAATTTATTCTACGTCAAACGAAAATGACTGTGGGCTTTGGTTGTTCTTTTTTGGAGTTGAAAGAAGTGAGTTCAATTCTTCCGTAGTCTCACCAATTTCATCCTCAACACCTTTTACTTCCTAAAGTATTGCATCCAATATATTTTTGTTATTGGCAGATGATTCCACCTTCCGCAGGACCATGTTAAGTTTGCTATCGCACAAAGAATTGATTCGCGCGCGAATATCATTTATACGCGAATCAATTCGACTCCTCTCCTGTTCGGCATGATTCTCCCAGTTTCTCCTGCTCTTCAGGAGCTTCCTGACGATTCTTCGTGTGCTCGGCTGCGACTGTCTTTGCCAAAAACATGATAGACTCACCATGATTTTCGATGCTAGAACACACGAATGATTGCGTCATTGCTTATTTTGTCGCAGACGTCTTGGATGACGTCGCAGAATAATTGTCAGAATTCTTCCGCTTTCCACCAATGCTTGAAGGTAATCCAGTACCTCCGTTCCCAGAACCAATTCCATCATGTAATTGTTGCACCGACGACTGCAATAATCCATGCTCTTCAAGTATGTCCCACAAATATAGAAGGTAAGTCGCCCTACCGTCAAAGAAGCTTCTGCAAAAATCAAGTGCTTGGCGGGAGCGCTGCTTTAGATACCCGAATTGTATGACATTGTCAATGCGATTCATGATTTTAATGTCATCGTCATCGTTGCCACCACCATTTGAACTAAGGGCAGGAGTTGCTGCATTAATCGCGGCCCGCTCAGCGACTAGAATTCGAAGTGCAATTGTGGCTTTGATATAGCCCTCTTCATCGCCAATGATTGGATTTGCCATAAGCCATTCCGTGGCTTTTGCAGCAGTCCATGCCTTTAGTCGAGGTGCATTTGAGGCAGTAAAACCCGCAACACAAGACTGATAACAACGCCTTTCGACTTCTGCTCTCAAGTCTTTTGAAGTCATTTTTAGGACAGATGGCCAGAGAGCGGCGCTCCAAAGGAAAACAGATTGATTGAATAGCACGCCGCCATCGTCGGTGAGTAACCCAATACTCAGGATGGCAAGTGCCTTCAATGTACGGCGGTTAGCAGCGTACATCGTCTCCGAGTGTATCTCATGCGATGGTGGTGTAGTGGTATCATCAGTCAACTCTCTGGTGATCTTAAGAGAGGTGGAAAACGAGATATTATCATTATCGTCGGCAATTGTAGATTGGTTTTATGTGGTGGAAAACGATGGCGGGAAGGGGGTA
This sequence comes from Cyclotella kingstonii, assembly GCA_036939535.1. NCBI lineage: Eukaryota > Bacillariophyta > Thalassiosirophyceae > Thalassiosirales > Thalassiosiraceae > Cyclotella > Cyclotella kingstonii. The sequence goes on along the minus strand of JALLAW010000072.1, from coordinate 2,603 downwards.
TGCAATTGGGGTAGGCAAAATTTTCTACCGCCAGGTATGCAAACTTTTTGGCAGTAGTTTGAGTACCCGAAAGAGTACGCATTTTCGAGTTGAGGTACTCAAAATTCTTGCCAGCAAAGAAGGCATATGTAGAATTTGTCGGCAACATGTCAGCTTCATGGGTTACACTGTCGCCGACATGTCGCAAAATTGTACTATGCAGAATTGGACTAGATTAAAAATTATTTTATGTAGACATAAGAATTTTCCAAGCACCGCTACAAAATACCTGTTAGCCATAGGTCCAACTAGAATTTATGACGTTTTAAATTATATTTCAAAAGTTAATCACATTTTCGATGTGGAAGATGATCGTTACAGCATGGCTAACAAGCTATCTCGCTGACCATGGTGTGAAGTCACAGTAGTCCTTGCTACAGTCACTGATAGCCTCAAGGAGGAAGCTCGATGAAAACATTTGTGACAGATCACCTAATCAGAAGAGAGATCGTCTATTTGCGTCTGAGGAAATTGATTTCCTCTCGGAATATGACTTAACAAAACTTTTCGAATGAAGCGCTCCAGTTTCACCAAGCTTCTCGAGAAAATGTCGCCATTTCTTCATTCAACTGATGAAGAAATGGCAAATCTTCACGTACTAATCTTATCAAAAGGACCAAGCTGTATTGTACTCACCGCTGGTTAGCTGGAGGAACATATCTTGATATTTGTCTTGCCCTTGGAGTATCCAAAGGGGCATTGTTTTCTAGTGATGCCAGAAAAGGATTATTTGGCCTGTCGTCAATGCCATAAAAGTAGCTTTTCATATTGGTCTTCCAATTTACGAAATGGCTGAAATGAGGAAGACCGCTAAATGCTTCGGTAAGTATACAAATAACGAAATACTTGGTTGTATTTCAGCCATTGATGATTGGGTTTGTAAAACTCGGAAGCCCACTCAAGCTGAAGTAGGTGATGTCATGGCCTATGGCAATAGACACGGTTGCTGGATGCTTGCAGTATTGGCATGCGACGTGAATTGTAAGTTTAAGAATTTTTCTTCTGAGAGCTCGGCATCAATTACTGATTGTTTATCATGAGCTATCTATGCGGCTAAAGATATTATAGTGGGTCCTACATGGCCTGATGAGTACTATTTCATTGGCGATGAAGCATTTGTGTGCACAAACAACGTCTTGGTACCTTATTCCGGTAGAAGCATTGGAGTCGCCAATGACTTTTTCAATTACATGCTGTCTCGAATGGGACAATGCATTGAACAAGCTTTTGTCTTGCTTGTACAGAGATGGGGAATTCTCTTGCGACCACTATGCTAAGGTTTTTACAGGTGGACTAAACTGTTGACATGTCTCGCGAAGCTACACAGCGTCTGTATCGATGAAAGCAATGCAGCTATTGGTACTAGGCGCATTAATGATAAACACCCAACTGACACAAGTGATATCGTGATGAATCAAAATCATGTTGGTTCAGATGAATTACATTTTATCCAAGAATTTAACATTAGCTGACAAAAACCTCATCATTTCAATTGAAAGGAATAGTTTGTCCTACACACAACATGAATTCACGTGCATAATACATTCAAAATCATTAACATTACTAATTTTATTTTCATAATGTATTGATTCTAGCAATTATTTAAATGTTATTATGTGTTCTTAAAGTTTCAATGAAATTATTGAAAGATATTGACAATGTTGACTGGATGAATGAGGTAATGACATTTCAATTCAACTTTCTTATTCATAACTCGAATTTTTTGATTGTACTCACTATATTATGATCAACATTATAGTGAGTATTATGCGAATGGTTCAAATTACTCTTATATTTTCGAAATGTGATCACAAAAAAGAGAGAGAACACAATTTTACCATATCTCATCAAATTCGAGACCTACAACCAGTGCTCCAAGTTAGTGAAGGCTAAACTTATCCACCTACCTATTTGGCTTACATTGTCCTATGTGATGTTTCTTCAAATAATACTGTCAACCGTTCACTAACACAAAATGGGAGCCACGTAAACATTTTCTATCTGAAGTCACAGCTACTGGCTCTTCGTCAACATATGTCTGTGTTGGTGAGAGTTTGTCGCCTGACAATCTGGATGCACTCCATTGATCAGTCACAGACTTGAACAAAATTGTTCTAAAGAAGAGGATGGAAGTGCTCAAGATTGTGTTGTTCCGCCGACATGGTTAGATGAAAACCATGAGTGGTGTATCACTGATATTCCTCATGGTAGAGTTATTTTCTTCTAGACATGACGCATGATGATTATGGTTATGTCAGTAGGGGCGAAGTGTCCAAGTTGTTGGGCAAGGACATTGCAGTGCATGTCGTCGCAGTCGACGCGGTGATTGATGGGCCAAGGCATTATGGTGTTAGTGAAGGTGTTCTTTGGGTGACTGATAAAGTTGAGAGTTTTGAGTTGGGTAGGAAATAGCTTAAAAGCGAGCGAGCTCGTTTCCGTGTGTGCGCTATCGATCACTTCCAAGTCAGTCTTTGTCTGCAACTCTTCAATCTGCACTTTCAACCTTTCTTCTTCAATCTCGTTGAACTCTGAGAGTATCTCTCCAAAAGTACTTGTCAAAAGTG